>JANAVB010029217.1:7841235-7863515 GCA_029216955.1 Iris pallida | reverse complement strand
GCACCCGGGGAGAGTGCAACCTCCATATCTCTGGTATCCTCATCTCTATCCCCCTGTAGAAGGAGGGGGGCCGTGGCCCCGTGTGGGTCCCCCTGCGGGGGAGGCTGTGCTAGTACTGCCACCCATTTCGGGTTGACCTGCCACACTCTCTCTGTCCCACCCTGTCCGCTGTCCTCACCATGTGCCTCCGTAGCCTGGCGCTTCCGACTGTACACCTGAATAGCAAGCGCTTCTTTGTCTCCCTGTCGCCTGTCCTCCTGTCCCATACTCCTGGTGGTCATGGTCCTCGTCCCCACATACTCAACCAACGCTCCAGCAAGATCCTCTATATATATATATATATATATATATATATATATATATATATATATATATATATATAAGATTTGTAAACTTTTACTTAAATTTAATTATAATTTTTTATGAATATATGTGAATAAAAGAGGATATTTTGGTTATACGCAAATGACCTCTAGCCTAGTGGTTAAGAGGATATTTTGGTTATATATATATATATATATATATATATATATATATATATATATATATATATATATATATATATATAATAGGAAAACTTTATATATATATATATATATATATATATATATATATATATATATATATATATATATATATATATATATATATATATATATATAATAGGAAAACTTAGATGGTGAAACTTTTGAATTCCAAAATACCCTTACATCTACTCTACTATATAATAGGAAAACTTAGATGGTGAAACTTTTGAATTCCAAAAATACCCTTACATACTTATACTAATTAAAAATAGTTTATCTATTTCTATTCTACTATATAATAGGAAAACTTAGATGGTGAAACTTTTGAATTCCAAAATACCCTTACATACTTATACTAATTAAAAATAGTTTATTAATCTATTCTACTATATAATAGGAAAACTTAGATGGTGAAACTTTTGAATTCCAAAAATACCCTTACATACTTATACTAATTAAAAATAGTTTATCTATTCTACTATATAATAGGAAAACTTAGATGGTGAAACTTTGAATTCCAAAAATACCCTTACATACTTATACTAATTAAAAATAGTTTATTAATTTTAATAAGGACAACTTAGTAATTAGGAAAACTACCCTTTGGTAAGGAGAAATTGTATGCTTTTTTTTGTTAAAACTTTTTTTTATATTTTTTAGTATTAATTTTTTATCGTACTAGGGGCTAGTTCGTAAACGCACGTGCCTGTCTCGTGGAAATATAGACTTGTATTGAAGGTGCAATTCTCGTGGAGCAAAGGAGAAAACCAATATGAAAGCATGATAATTCTAAAAATAATTAATAATTTTCTACCAATAACATGTGGATTTAGTATCGATAAATAATTTAGTATCGATAAATAATTTAGTTGTCTGTCTCGTGGAAATGTAGACTTGTATATATATATATATATATATATATATATATATATATATATATATAAAACAAATCTTAGTTTATATTTAAATATTTAATTTATTTTTTGATAAAATTAGAAGAAAGATATATATTTTACGTGAAACTTTCACGTACGTGCGTTTAGTAATTATAAAACGTAAGCAAGTATTGACAGCCCTAATATCCTTAAAAACCCAAGTAGCCTGGTCAAGATAGTAGCCTGATCGAGGTCCATTAATGTACTCACTACTACTAGTAGCTTCCCACTAAAAAAGCTTCAAAAAAAACTTCCCCCCTCCCAATTTTTACCCTTCAAGGGAAAAAAAACATAAAACTACCAACATCACAAACACATGCAATGTCTAAAATTTCAGTTTGCACTGGTAGTAGAGTCCCAGTGAACACAAAACTAGCAGCACAAGGAACCTTGTAAGCATCAACAGGTTATAGTCGATGTCCCCCATTTGTGCCACAACATCCCAAGTAACACTTTTCCTAAACTAAATAGCCACCAAGACTTGCCAAAGTAAAACCACCACTAACAACAACACTAGCAGGCTCCCCAGTCGCAAATTCACACCCCGGTGGAGCCAAAGCCTCCAGCGCCCCTGTCCGTGTAGTCCAGGTCCTCCACCTCGACCACGTCCGGGGTCACGACCCTCTCGATGATCATCTGCGCGATCCGGTCCCCAGGCTTCACCTCGAAGTCGACATCGGAGAAATTGAACAGGACGACGCCCACAGGCCCGCGGTAGTCCGCGTCGATCACGCCAGCCCCCACGTGGATCGAGTGCTTCCATGCCAAGCCCGATCTCGGAGCTAAAAAAAACAGCATTTCATTAAGATCTCCTAATAAAAGAGTAATATTAAAAAAAAAAGTTGATGGTATCTCATTAAACAAACACGCATTTCATCAAACAGACAATGAATGAAAATGAGATACTTTGTCAAAATCAATTTTCGGGAAGAGACATCCGCAAGAATGAGTCTTGGAAATTCTTTTCTTGAAAATGTCTATACATTAGTTACATTTATATATGAAAAATCGAGATCTGATGACATAACTCAGGGTCTTCCAAAAGTGGAACGAATCTTGAAGTATGTTCGATTGGTTCAATATCAATGAACCTTGACAGGGGAGTTGAAAGTTGTAACAAACATATCAAAAATTCTTGGAATTTCTTGAGAAAAAAATATATACCTAAGAAACGAGGAGTCCACTCAACAAATCTTTTTCCTCTATCCAACCGAGTGGTTTATCTTCGTTGGAATTACAAGAGGGTTAAAAATCTTTTATTTTTGCAACATATCCTTTATTTTTGCAACCTAATCACTCTTTTGATTTTAGAACAATTTTTTTATTTGTATATTGTTTCTTCTGCACATTTGTCTCCAATCAATTATAAGAAATAGTTAGGATTTTTTAAGAATATGTGTAAATGTTCATCATTCCAATCAAAGGCTATCATGCATTATTTTTATCCAATCTAAAACCATTTTCAAAGTAATTTGGTGAACATGAACACTAATTTTGGAATAAAGTATAAAAAAAAAAACCTCACAAGATTTACACTTTAAACAAAAAAAAACTCAATATATTCTTTTATCAATTAAACCCTCACATTTTAGATACTTTGATAAAATTAGCCCCTACATCCACTAGTTGTTTCAATTTAAACATTATAATCAAATTTTGACTTTAAAAATTGCTTGAAGTATCCAAAATATTCATGCTCATGAATAAATTATACTTCTACATATAGGTTTAAAATATTCCCTATTTTACCATTTAATTTCATTTTAGCTTCCATGTATCACTCCATTCCTATTCTATTTCACATTTGTATATTATTAGTTTGTTTTTTACCTACATGAATAGTCCAAATAAGTCATATTGACGATAAATTGGTTGTCCATTGACGTTGTCATTCAATTTGAGTACAAATTGTACCAAATTAAAAAGGGTAAATGACAAAAAAAAAAACTTCCTAGATTGGCCATTTTTGCAAAAAAAAAAAAAAAAAAAAAAAAAAAAAAGACCCCATGTTCTTAAATTTCCCACTATTTATTTTTTGTTGCAAAAAGTTCCCTAATGACAATCTTACCCCTACCCTCCCCTCTTTCCTCGACCGTTGGGGAAGGGACTGGGTAGCCGACGGCCCCACAAGGAGGGCTACATAGGGTCGGGACGAGGATGGGGGAGGACAGCAGGGGAGGCCGACGAGTGTGGGGGAGGGCCATGCGGGACCGACGAGGTCGGGGGAAGGCTCGTGGGGGACAGACGTGGCTAGGGGCTCGCCGCCGGAGGAAGGGCCGACAAGGGGAGGGCAGGTCGGGCGGGAGGAGGGCAAGGCCAACAGGGGAAGGACAAGGGGGTCGGGTGGGGGAGAGGCTCGAGGGGGACGGGCGGGGCTGAAGGCTCGCCGCCGAGGTGAGGGCCGACCGGGGGGGGGGGGGGGGGGGGGTGGTTTCGACCTAGAGGAGGGCAGGGGACAGGACCGACAAAGGGAGGGCAGGGGGCTTATTGGGCTGATTTATAATATGAGGGATGAATTGCTAAAAATGACTAATAGATCTTAATTTGCAAAAGTCGAGTATCTAACGAGAGGTTTTTGTCATTTACCTAATTAAAAATTAGAAAGACTTCTTAAACTATGAATATATATTTTTCAAAATGACTCTTACGAGATATTTTTTTTGCACTTTACCCCTAATTTTGACCACTTTCTAGAGTGAAATGGTGAACACTCACTAATTTTAATAGATAATCAAAAATGGACTCAAAAGTTTTTTTGTATCCACAAACGCTTCATCTTTTTGCAAAAAAAATTAGTACAGAGCATAAAATAATATTAAAAATTGCAAAAAAAAAAAAAAAACAATATTTCCATATATTTAAAAAACAGCACAAGAACACACTTTAAAAGAACATTCTATAAAAAAAACAAAAAATTGCATAAGAAACATAAACTTTCATAATATTGCATATAAGACAACAAGTTTTATAATTTTACGAGGAGAGACCCAATACGCCCCAAAAAAGGGCATAAAAACTATTTTTGAAATATACGCCCTATTTATGGGCACAAGTTTTTTTTGTTATTTTTAAATCCGCTTCAACAGTTAAGTTTGCTTAAGGAAATATTTAATCCTAACTAAACCTTGGTAAATATAAGCCTATATTTAGATGGGTAGTCATTTTACGCCCTTTTTAGGGCATAAAAAATAACTAAATTTAAAAAAGAAAATTACTTTTATCAGGTCATCAAAATCTAACGCCCTATAAAGATAACTAAATTTAAAAAAGAAAATAACTCACCTCTCCTCTTTTTTTTCAGGCCATCAAAATCTACATCTAAATATAGGATGTATATTTACCTAGGATTAAAATCCCCTTAACCAAACTACTTAACAATGGATTTAAAAATGAAGAAGAAGAAAAATTACGCCCCTAAATAAGGCGTGTATTTCACAAATAGGGCGTGTATTTCACAAATGGATTTTACGCTCTTCTTTGAAGCATTTTGGTCTTTGCTCGTAATATTATGAAACTTGTTGTCTTATACAATTAAAAAAAAAAAATACACCCCTAAATAGGGCACATATTTCACAAATGGATTTTATGCTCTTCTTTAAGGCATTTTGGTCTCTGATCTTAATATTATGAAACTTGTTGTCTTATACACAATACTATGAAAATTTAATGCTTCTAATACAATTGTCTCTAAAAAAAAATTAAAAAAAAACCTTTTTAAAAAAACATTTTTCCTTAATAAAAAAATTAAATGTAACACAAAACTACACTAAGTCACTTACTAAACCAAATAACTAACAAAAAAATGGAAAATAAAAACAAATTGAAAACAAGGCAATTCTTAAGGGGAAAAAAATCTATATATTAAAGGTATTATTTTCCCTTTTGGACTAAAGGGAATGAAAATAATAAAAACAAATAATAAAATGTCCTTGGCCGCCACGTGTCTTGAAAACGTTCTTCCAAAGATCGTTTCCATTTATTTTTTTTATTGAAGAAAAAAATGCCTTTCAAAAACACGTGCTTTTATTTTTTATATAAAACACTCTTCCAAAGAGGATTCTTGTACTGTTTTTGAAATACATGAAAATTTTGTGCTTTTGTTGCAATTTCTAAGAATTTTATGCTCTGTCCAAAAATTTACATTCCTTTTGAACTCGGCACTTTTAAAGCACAACTCCATTAGATGTCTTCATTGCAAATAGACTAACACACATTTCATCAAACATATCATGGGCATGGGCGGGGGTACGTACCGATGCGGGCGTAGGTTCCGTCGGGGACGGCGATGCTCAGGTCGGTGGGGACTAGCGCCTTTCCTCGAGCGGGGACTTTGGTCTCCACAGCACTGAAACCAACAAAGCAAACATAAAATACCAAAAAAAAAATATCTTCCTTTTTCCGATGAAGAAGATGGTCAGTAGTGGCAGAGAAAATGACCGACCTAGAGAGGTCGTAGCCAGCGGAGAGAGAGGAAGCTCTGGAAGGAGTAATGGCGTTCTCGGAGAGCTTCTTGATCTTGAGGAGAGGAGGAGGAGGAGGACGGCTCTGACTCTGACTCTCCTCCTGCTCGTGGGAGAGCTTCTGGATTTTGAGAGGGGGCTCTTCGGCCACGGAGCTGGTGCCATTTGCTGCTGCCATTCTGGTGCTGATGGTGAAGGGGGAGAGCGGGGATGGAGGCTGTTTAAATATAGGAGAAGGGAAGTGCGGGAACCTGATGGTGATGGCGGGAAGCAGTCTCGTTCCCGCCATTTTTTTTCTCAGGAAAAAGAGGAGCAGTTAATGTTGCCGCTATTTTTTTTAATTATTATGACGGTCATGGAATCCGAACCATCATATTAAATGAACGGGAAATTACATTAGAGGCCTAGTTTTTTTTGGTTACATAGAGCATTTGTATAATATTCTTTTCGGTCTTGTTTGGTTCAATTCAATTTGTTTGGATGGAAAATACCGAAAAACTTAAAATACCGAAAAACTTAAAATTCTAAAAATTTAAAATCAAAATTAGCTATAACTGAAATCGAACCAATAATCAATTCAATTTATTTGGTTGGACTATTTTTTATTATTTAATTGATCGAATCCAGTGTTAGGATTATGGATAAACTCTTTTTAAAATTATAATTTTTATACATCTGCATTTGAAAGAGATCGTCTTCCTGGTATATTGTGCACTATAAATATAATCACAGAAAATTGCATATACAACAATGGAATTTATCGAAATTGTTCTAGGGACATAGATGTTCCGGAAATTACACAGAAGGACATAAAAAAATGTCCTTTTAAAGGGCGTCTTGAAACATTCTCGGTGAAAAAACTTTGGGCCCATTTCTTACCCATGATACATTTCCAACTTTCTCCGTGAATATTTTAATTCTGTCTAGAACATTCCAAACATCTGCCACCACATTCTTCCCATCACTATGAATGGTTGCATCTTTTGAAGCTCGCAACGGAATGTGCAAGACAGATCTATCCTCAGCACTGTTTATCTGACGCATTGAAGAACATAACTAGGGATCATCATTGGGCTCGAGGTCCATGGACGTCCGAAAAGTTCGTCAGGCCCGATGGACCGATACAGTCCGACCATTAGGGTAGCCCGGTCCATATTAGTATAGGACATGACTTGGACTAAGCATCCGTCCGTCTGAGTCCGGTCCGAAGCCCGTCCGATATAAGCCCACCCGAGCCCAACCCTGAAAGTTCGTCTAACTTCGGTCCGAAAAATCCATTACACTTCGTTTCAAGGGTTTATTCAGTCAAAATTATCGATGATTTTGTTCACAAGTTGATTGAAACCAAAAAAAAAAAAAAAAAAAAAAAAAAAAAAAAAAAAAAAAAAAGCGTCCAACAAAACAAACACCTCAGTAAAGTAAAATCTCAGCCAATTGTTTGACATATGAAAAAGAGTTCATGTCATATTAGTTGTACTGCAGGAGAAGAAGGAAGACTTCTTGTCGAGATTTCTGTCTTATATGGAAAAGGATCCAGAGAACATGACAAGAGGGAAGACTTCATGCAACCTTGTGATGAAGTTACACCTCTTTTTCGGGAGAAAATGAAGTTTTGTCGGTCCCACCTGGAAATTTCTCTTTACATGTGCATGAAAGATCAGGTGAGCAGTGAAGTGAATGGAACATCAAATAGCGAAGTTCTAATTACCAACGTTAGTAAGTCCAAAAAGTCAGATACTTTTTTTTTGTGAACATATGTAATAATTAGGTCCGAAGAAGTTCGTTTGAATTTTTTATAGGACTAGTCCGGTCCGACCTGACTTGACCTAAAAAGTCTAACTCTTGCGGACAGATTTGGACTTTACAGATAATAATTAAGTCCGACTCGAACCGGCCCAGAATTCCTTTAGGCCAAAAAAAGTCCGCTTGAGCCCGGACCAATGCAGATCCCTAAACATAATTTAGACATACTCATGACACTTCCATCTAGGGGCTGTTTGTATATAGGAAACTCTGTGAAAGTGTAAAAATGACAATATATTATGTTGAGTTGCTGTGCAGTTGCAGCAAGTGGCACCTTCCAAAATATATTTGGATAAAGTATTTTTTTGTCTCCTGAAAGTGGAAGAAAAATGAGTTCGTTATTTGAATGGTTGTTGAAAGTGGAGAAAAAATGTGTTTGGTTGTTTGGATGGTTGTTGAAAGTAGATGTTGGGGTTGGATGGTAAACCTAGGTATGCTTACCCCCCAATTCATTTAAACCCAAATATTTCTCATTTAAACCTAAATATTACAATATAAATTATTATAAATTACTACTATTAATTACTACTATTGTTACTAATATTACAATAAAATTTATATTAATTTCTCATTTAAACCAACTCTCGGGGCAAAATAAAATTCCTACATGTGGTAGAGCACTATTGTTACTACTATATTACAATATAACATGTGAGTGGACCCAAAAAAATCCTCCACCCTAAATATCTCCCTCTCTCCAGCCACTCCTCTATCTCTCTCTCCGGCTGGAAAAAAAACCTCTTCTCCGGTCTCCGTCGAAGTTGAGGGGAACTTGGCTCGTCGTTGACCACCTCCAGCGAGAAAACTCACGCAGGGGAGGACGCTCCCGCGGCGGTCTCCAGTGGAGCGATGTGCTGGTGCCGCGGAGGCGGAATCGTAGGCGCAGAGGCTGTGGGCGGCGAAGTCGGAGGCATGGACGGAGGCTGCGGGCGGCGAAGTCGGAGGCACGGGCGACGGTTCGGTGGCTGCAAGCGGCAAAGACACGAGTGGAGGCTGCGGGCGGTGACCAGAGCATTGGGAACTTACAAATCGGAGGTATAGTGCTCTTTCCATTGAGTTAATCCACTTTTTCTATGTTTGTGAGAAGTGAAGAAATTTGGAGGACAGGGCACTGCTTGTGTCAGTAATGGGACAGTTACAACACAATTGCATTGTGTATCAAAACACAGAAAGTCCAATTTTTAAGGTTCAGTTTCAACGAAAGTCCCTATTTCATCTCACTTTCATTCCACTCCCATGTATCCAAACAGCCCCCTACTATGGTACACAAGAAAGATACAAAAACATAAAGCCTCAGTTGCTACTTCAATTGTGCTAAAAATAGACAAATTATGAAGGCATTTCAATTCTTAGTCAGGGCTAGTCCCTTTTTTTTGTATTTATAAGTTTGTCACTTGAAAAAGACGAATTTTTGAATTTTCGAATTTTCGAACCCATTTTAGTGTTTCGAATTTCGAAAATTCATCAACAGTCGTGACGGGACGATAATGGACTGTCAAAAATGTTGACAACTCTACCAATCGGAAGGACTTTCAAAAAAATTGATAGTCCTACGTCAAACATTTAACATCACATTTTCTTTAGGACTGTCAAAAAAATTGATAGTCCTTCCAATTGGTAGGACTGTCAATTTTTTTGACATTCCTACATAAAACAGTAAACAAAATATTTTTTAGGGCTGCCAAAAAATTTGACAGTCCTAAAATGTATTTACTGTAACAGTGCAGAATGGTGACAATGCACAACTTCTTAAATATTATTTCATGTAATTAGAAGGATTTTATATTTTCGTATATATTCATTAAGTTACCTTTATAAATAATTTTAAATCTACTTTAGAGATAAATAAATTATCAGAAATTTTCATCCTACGAGATAAATTTAGTTGTATTTGTGGGAGAGGGGAGAAGTTTCATGAAATTGCATATAACGGGACATCGCACCATGTAGGTTGGCGGTGGTGGCCACGTAGCGGGGGGAGAGAGGGGACCGCCATCTAGGATGGCGGGATGGAGGGGAGGCCGCCATCCTCGATGGCACGGAGAGAGAGAGGGGGGAGAGAGAAAGGAGAGAAAGGCTAGAGAGAGAGAGGAGAGGCTGTGGGGGAAGCAGGAGAGAGGAGGGAGAGGAGACCGGCATCTAGGATGGCGGTGTGGGGGGGGGGCGCCATCCTAGATGGCGCGCTTGGGGGAGGTCCCACTTCGAGAGAGAGAGGAGGGAGGGGGTGGTGTTAACAGAGAGAGGGAGGAGAGGGAGGAGAGCGGGGGGGGGGTTGGGGGGTTGTCAGAGAGGCTAGAGAGAGGGAGAGGAGAGAGGCTAGAGAGAGGGGGATTTGTCAGAGAGGCTAGAGGGGGGATTTGTCAGAGAGGAGAGAGGGGGATTTGTCAGAGCAACGTTAACTTTTCTGAGCAACATTAACTTTCTCGCCAAATTAGATGGCGGTATTAGTTACGTTACCCATTTACCCCCTATAAAAATATATACATCTTCAACAATTGCATTCACTCATTCACTCATATTCTCTAGTAGTCTAACAAATTCTCCCACTCCAGCACCATCAACTTCTCTCTAGCACTTGAATAATATCATCTCTCCTACAATTTCGACAACACTCAGAGCAATACTTTTCTCCTCAGTCAGCAAGATTTTTTCTCCTCCGACAGCAATAGTTTTTTCTTGATGGATCGCAGTCTAAGAATAATATGTTCGCATGGAGGTAATGTAAACGGTTTAGATTACGAAGGAGGAGAAACCCAAATTTTTTCTACTTATCCGAGTATTATTTTTGAAAATTTACGTAATCTTATTATTGAACGTTGTTCTATTAATTATGAATTTATTTTGAAATTTGTTTTTGGTTCTAGATGTTTTTTAATAGATGGCGACGAAGCATAGAATTTTGTTGTTGAGATTAATTCACAATCACGATATATAAATATATTTGTTATTCAAGTATCACAAGCATTTCATAATAGAAATAGTGAATATTTTTCTAATTACCAGCATGTTAGTCAGGGTGCTAGTTCTTCCCAACCAATTCTTCCAATCTTACAAGAAAATCAGTCATCTGATGAATATGACCATAATGATGATGATGATACTGAAGATGACGATGACGATGGAAATAGTGATGATTTAATTGAAAATGTAGATCACGAGGTAGATGATATTGATAATGCAATTACTTCTGAATTATTTATCGGAAAAGAATTTTCTAATCGTTCTAAATTTAGAAGTTTTATAAGTAATATAGCAATTCAACACAATTTTAGTTGTTCCCTCCAGCGTACTGGTGAGTACTGCTCCCTCCAGCGTACTGGTGACAAGTGTCTCCTCCAGCATTCTGGTAACTAGTGTCCCCTCCGGCATACTGGTCAATAGCATCTCCACCAACAGCCTCTCCACCATGCCTCCTATGACGACGGGAATGTCTCCGCCTAACGGTGCCGGTCGGATAATCGGATGGAAGATGTGTATGTAATGGAGGCATTTCTGGTTCCCCGCCCAAGACCCAAACGATGCACACGACTCACAAGTTCCTGCATAAGCACTAGGCTATGCTGCTCCGGGTATCTCTGACGTTCGTGAAAATATTGTTCGTACACACCACTCTGAATTATGAAATTTACAAATTGTCATACCACATACCAAATAAGATGAATATATAATTTTAAACATGTAAATAAGTCATACCAAATCAGATACGCCATCGACAAAAGTGTCACGCCCCAGAACCGGAATACTGGAGAGCGGGGGCAGACATAGCCAGCTACGCAATCCCAAAGTACGTTAATACTCTGAAATCACGTATAAGCTGTCAAGACATGGGGGTTACTCTACAAGCCATCAGTCAATCCTATGGTTTAACAATCCTAGGTATCTCAATCACAGGCAATTATACAAGCGCAAAGAGTACGATCATCATACATACAATAGTAAGGCGTCCCGAACCATATATATACATGACTGATCATGAAGCCAGTACCACAGGACTGAGGACTAGCTAGAGTATTAGTCGTACATGATAAGGACTAGCTATAGTCTAGAATACACATATCATGTTTATGCCCGTAGGCTACATATCAAGGAAAATACCAAAACACGAGCTAAACACGTGCTCGGGGCTAAACGATACAAGAGGAGAATTTCCATATCAGTGGGGGAATAAAGAAGAAATCCACTGAAGCACTCTGGTGCTCCGACTGGTCACCGTCGAGTAGATGGTGCGGTAGATCCTTCGGGCTCTTCTATCAGAACCTGGCCATGCAAAACCAGTGGGGTCAGACCCCAAATAGCAAGTACCACAAAGGAGGCCGAACTATGAACTTAAAACCAGCAATCATTAGTAAACAAAGCAAGCAATAAGTAAGGAAAGATCGAGATTTGTGCAGTACCAATGCACTTATCCCGAACATAGGGAGACAGTAAGTAAATCATCATTTGACATAAGGTAAACTGGAGAACATGTTAAATAAATAGAACTGGGAAGGTGATATACAATGAGATAACCATGGGACTATTCAGATAACCAGGTTACAACCCGTAAACCAAACAAGGACCGGGGTTGTAACCCTTTGTCTGAACGGAACTTGGTTTCTCCCACCATTTATCGGCAAGATAAAATAAGAACTCAGGATATGTAACAATCATGTACAAGATCAAGACAAGACTAGACTGAGTAAACTCCATCCAACATTCACGGCCAAGCAATAAGTACGGCTTGATACTTTAACTAACTAGGGTTATCACAGGCCTAGTTACTAACAAGATGCAAAGAGATTTCCAAGTCCGGTTACCCGTTTGCTGCTACCTGAGTGACCCCAGCAAAGAAAAGGAAAAGATAGCATGATATAGCAGACACACTGTAGTAAGATACATGTGTCCTAAGGTACCACACTCGACGGCGGGCTGGAAGTGCGCTCATCTCGACGGATAGCAACAAATTCCATGTATATATATATATATATATAAGGCCGGGATCAAAGGGGCAACAGGTAACTGGAAAAGTCTCTTCATGAACTACTGTATTATTCTAGTTATTAGCCTTAGCCATTTACAGTAGGTACTCCTGACCGTGGTACTCAGGAGTCCCATCCTAGACATGATGCAAGACAAGACAGGTTCATTTGTACAAGCACAATCGTCCACGGTGTCCAAGTTATTCAATCTTATCAAGTCATGCTAGCCGTCGCAACAGCCCTTCAAGAAATATCATGTCAGGTTTATCATGTCAAGAGTGCGCCACGGCGGGCCACTATCAAGAATTATCATGTCAAGTTATCATGTCAATTTATCAGGTCAAGTTATCTTGTCAGGAGTGCACCACGGCGGGTCACTATCAAGTCATGCCATTATCAAAGAGGAAAGAAACTTGCACAATTAAATAATAATATATATATAATATATATATTCTTGAAGCTAAGGAGAAACTCTACAACTTTCATGTTGGGAGTGGGAAGAAATTCTGACCACAATTCAGACAAATAAAACATTTAAACAATCAAAGTGGGACCCATGCGGTCCAAAAGTGGGAGAACAAACATGCGGTCAAAGAGAGTGGGAGGCCACCCATGCGGCTCCGAAATTATTTAAATGAAATCAGTCAAGCATTTAAGGCCAGCAAGCCATATGCGGCTAGCATACAATTGTGCATGCGGCCAAGAGTGGGAGGGACCCTATGCGGCCAAGAAAGTAGAAGACCATCCATGCGGCCAGGAAACAATAAATAGGCCATAAAATCAAATAAGATAAAAGACAGTGGGACCCTCATTAAATGCAAACTCCCACTTCAGCAAGCAAGTCAACTAAAGGAAGCTATGTGGAACCCCCACAATTAATGCAATAAGAAAAGGTTCACGTGAACCATTTAAATATTGGTTCACGTGGCCAAGCAATGATTACATTATTTAATAATATGCCATCCAAGTACATAAGGCCATGCGGCTGAAAGGGGAAAAACTCATGCAGCTCACTTGAGGAAATGCCATGCGGCTAATTTAAGTGCTTGCAATTTGCAGGCAACATGCTAGTATAAATGCGGCTCTGTGGTTGCATGTAAATACAAGTAAGATTAATATAATGCTATTAATAAATGCCATTCCAATGTAGCCATGCGACTAACTTATTTTTCTTATGCGGCCAAAGAGGTTCACATATGCGGCTAAAGAAATCCCCATGCGGCCTTAAGCCATTAAAATATGCATGTGCTGATGCATTACATGCATATGCTAATGCATATGTTAATGTATTTAATGCTATTGCACGTGGATGCACTCATAGCAATGCATGAGAATGCTTTAATAGTTAATGCATGTGAATGCATTAATAGTTAATGCATGTGAATGCATTAATAGTAAGCCTTTAAATATGCATGATGGACATGCCTTATTTAATGCATACAAACTGTTTAAGTATGCAAATCTATATGCGGCTCATATATTTCCATATGCGGCTAGCTACTGGAGATTTGCATGCAAGCAAGGTAATATTTAAAAGCAAGTAATATTAAGAGCAAGCCATGCGTCTCACTTACAGGCTGGTGTATGCAATATTTAATGTATTAAATAATACAATTCCATACGGCTCGTCTATAATAGAATGCAAGCAATATTAAATATGTAACCTGGCATTTGACCATATTATATTAAATATTCATAGGCCTATGCGGCCACTAACTGTTGCATGCAAGCAAGCAATTACCAAGCAAATATTTAATGCATGCATGCAATTAATGCTTGCAAGGCCATACGGCTGAAAAAACCCACTTGCCGCATGAAATAGTCATGCGGCTGGATTTGTCCATGCGGCAGGGAAGAACACTTGCCGCATGAAATAGTCATGCGGTCAAGTACTGTTCTTCTCCTCCACTTTCCGAGGAGAAGAACACCATGAAGCCATGCTTCCAAGCTCCATAATTCCATCATCCAGAGTCCAAATCTGAACTTCCATAGGTCAAAATGGGGCAGAATGAAATTCTCTACAACATGGAACCATCAAATGACAAGAATATACAACTTTAACAGATCAAAATCCATAAAAATCAAAATACCATAAAGCTAGATCTACAACAATCCACTCGGTAAAATCGAAAACTCCAAGTTCTAAAGATGCTTAGAATCATGCAAGGAAGAAGATGAAACAAACAGAAATAAATTTGTTCAAGGTTCGGCAAGGTGTACTTGCCTCTCTCTCTAATGGCTAGGGTTTGGTGGAAAAGAAATGAATGAGGGTGAATGAGGAGGGAGAGAGAAAAAGTGGCTTATATAACAAGCTCAAGTGATCTCCACCATTCATTCCTCTCCACTCAATCTAAACCATACACCTCATCTCATGAGAAACCAAACTAAACCAAACCAAACCAAGTCAAAGTGGAACCGAACCAAATAAAACCAAGTCATGAAAATCCTATACTTAGGAAAATTTTAAAATATCACGCAAATCGATAAATACGAAATACGGTTCAAATAAACATGTATCCGTATAAAATACCGATACAGTGAGACGGGTCTCACAAAAAGCACGCAAACTAGCATCATCTATGGCTCTACATTTGAACCTTTGTTCCTCAAAAACGTAATGTCTGTTGCTTACACGAGGGCATCCCCACCATTGCCTATAAGCAACGGTACCAGCATCTACAAATATATGGACGAACTGTTAGCAAACAATTTATACTTATTTCTGACAAAGAAGTAGTATGTTAGAATTACATTCATCCGTAGATGCCATTAGGAGCATATTTCTCACACTATAATTCTCCTCTCGACTATTCCAACATGCAATTACACCATGGATTCTACTAATTGCATTGCCTGTACCGTAACTCATATAAGGTGGATCATCGGGAATTGTTTGTCTCCTCCCAAATTGACGAAGAACACGGTCAGCCGGATGGTACATGGTGTACCGGTCGTATATAATATATGATCTATGCAAACTAAGATCATACGACAAACCCTTCAAGTCTGGATCATCATCTCCAAATGTGTAGGGAATCCATACAACCTATTTAATGACAATCTATCAAAAAATCTAGTAACGGCATAAGTTAAATGAATTAAACAGGTAAATAATTAATTACCACATGATGTTCCAGTATGTCAAATTGAGAACGATATAGTGATACAGCCTTATACTGACAATGTTGTTGATCCACTACATCTATGGTCCATCGAAAAGCAACTGGATAGACTCCAACATCACTAATAATGCTAGTAACGGGTCTACCAATATAGAAATGCTCGTACGATGTCACGCCCCAGTACCGAAATACGGAGACGGACTAGGCCAGCTACTCCATATGAGGTACGTAACGTCATACGGCGATCGTGGCTGTCGAGAGACTAGGGGGTACATGCTACAATCAAGTCTCCTATGGTCCCACAGAGTTCTATTTCTCAATCAATCAAATCACATCAGCAATTAAATGAACATTAAAGATAAAGCAGTAAGGCATCTCCGACACGTCCCGCATGGAGTCGGGACGTGTCGTACTCTATAACTTTCACATAAGTTAAAAAAAGGTATAAACAATAAAATCTCCTGATCGTGGCTTCGGTCGATAGCCTATCGCAGCACAATAACCAACCCGACAATCAGACAAGAACATGGGTTGGATCATGTACCGAGATAGACCATGTTCCTCAGTCATTCACAGAAGTAGCACATCACAACCAGAAATAGTCTTCCGTTCATAACTTCGGTCCACAGCCTATCATAGTACGATAACCAACCCAACAATCAAACAAGAACATGGATTGGATCACGTACCATGACAGTCCGCTTCCCTCAGTTATTCACGGAAGGCAATAGGATACAAGCAAGTCGTTTTCACGGCCAATCAAGTCTACGAGTTTCTAGTGGGACGAGGTTATCCTCGCATCATGTTAATAGGAATCCTCAGATCGTATCTTTCCAGCAAGGCTAGCCAACCCAGGGGTTCGCGTAGACAGGTATGATTGAGCACAGGTCCCTCGTAAGGCCACCTTGCTAAAACATATAATATATAGCAGAAATTAATCGGATACAGTCATCCACTCGTTGCAGATGACACAGTATCCGTGGAGACCAGCCGGCGCGTCAAGACAGTATCTCAAGGCGGCTGGTGTAACACGATCTCGAGATTTTGCCCTCCCCATGCATCTAGTATATTTAGTTGCCTAATTTAACCCTAGGTGAAATCTTGGACTTTTATGCTGTGGCCTGCATGATTATCCTCCTAAAGTCGTACTTTAGTACGAGTACCCCAAAGAGGATCTATGTCAATCAGTATGTCAACATGTTCTACCCTCCTTAGTGTAATGCATCATTGCAAATACGCCACGTGGAGTTACGAGTCATTTGCCGAGCATGAACAAGAACTGGGACATTCAGGTACATGTATCAGGTAGAAACACTTTGTTCTCCGGGGTCACATTAGTGCTCATATCATGCTCGGGACAAAAGGCGTAAGGATATAAAATGGGCATATAATATATATATATATAATAATAATAATAATAAGGTAACCAGATAGGGCACAAAAGTCCATATGGCTCAAGGGGAGTGAGTCCATGCGGCTGGGTCAATACAGGTTCATGCGGCTGGGACTGCACGCTCATGCGGCTCAGGGAGCCCAAGGCGCATACTGCTCTTCTTCTCCACTTGTCCGAGAAGAGGAGCCAAGCAACCATGGCTTCCAAACTACACAAAACCTTCATCCGAAGCCCAAATCAGAACTCCCTTAGGTCAAAATGGGGTAGAACGAGATCCTCTACAACATGGAACCATCAAAACTAGGAAATAACAAGATTAAGTAGATCAAAACCCAAGAAATCCGAAAATAAAGTAAACCTAGATCTACAAAAATCAAAGCTTCAAAATGAAAACTTCCAAGTTCTAAACTAGTATAGGTTGAGGAGAAGAACATGTTTTGGCAAATAGTTTTTGTAAGAAATCATTGACAAATTATGGATCCATCTCTTGAGCAAGTTGGTACTTGCCTTGGTTGATGGAGAAAATATTTGGTTGGTAGAGAAAATAAATGAGAGGAAGTAAATGAGAGGAGAGAGAATGAGATGAGTTATATATATAGATCTTGGACCCATGGGTTCATGATGAACCATTGGTGAACCAAGAATAGGTTACCCAAATGAGCCAAAACTGTAGGCCCAAATGCAAAAAATAAATTAGGAAATAATATTTTATCGAATATTTTGGAAAATGCATGAAGAAAGACAGCATAATAAATATAGTATAAATACAAGGTAAATACAATTTGTCGGTATACGTATTAAAATACGTATTCCAGGATCGGGGAGTGACATACGACCAAACCTGTAATTCAAAAAACAGCCACAAATGTATAGTATGACCAAAGCTCTAATTAATCTACATTCAAGAACTTAATGTTTACCTGAAGCAGTGACATACATCCACAAATATTGGTATTAGGTTTCGAAAACACATAATCCGTCAAACATCCGTATAAATGTGCCAAAGTGGCAGCACCCCAGGCATGTCGAGTGGGTTCCTTCAAATTATCCATAAATTGCAGAAGTCGCACATTTATTTGATTTCCCGATGCATCTGGAAACAGAACTGCACCACATAAACAGAGCAAATATGCTCTAATGCAACTAATCACCTGTAAATATTATATTTTTTTTATAAATATTAATATTAAAATAAATTAAATCATAAATTAATTTTACTTTAAAATACATACCCGTAATTCATCTACATCTATCTCGTCGTCAATTGTGCGATCTAGATCCATAAAGTTGTCGCGCAACCATGTTATCTTTACATAACTGGCATTTTTCATATCAGATGGAGGCATAATACCTAAATAACGTCGGATTAGACTAGCTGGAGTTAACTGCGTATCAAAATATATAGGGCCCCCTGTAATAGGTAACCCTAGTATATTTGCCACATCCCATAACGTGATAGTCATCTCGCCAACAGGTAGTTGAAATGTGTTTCGTTTAGGCCACCATCGCTCAACAAGACTTAAGATTAGATGCACATCATGTGTTAAAAATTTAATCTCATCTAAATAACGGAACCCAAATGAGCGCACAAAAGCCTTCTGTGCACTGTTTAACTCCCATGTGCTATAGTTTCTCTCAGTCCACCAATTTCCATGTTCTCGCGTTCGTAATTTAAGACTATGATCATATAACTACAAATAAAATATTTAAATTATGTTACAAGTACGTTTATGTGAAATATTATTTACTAACAAGTCAAACATTTTCAAATATATCTTTTAATTAAATATTTACCTTTCCATCAAATATCTGTGTAGATATGTGATTCACCCGTTCCTGTCTGATTTTATCAGTCGTTGGTCCACCCGGGATGCGTCCGTCGTTTTGATTAGCCATCTGAAAAAATAATAAAAAAATCTACAAATATATCAAACATATTTATTACAAAATTATTAACAAGAACTAAGAGGGGAAGCTGTTTGCTTACACAGAGAGAAAATAAGGTTCTGCTTGCAAAGAGAAGGTTGGTTACACAGAGGAGGAGAAATATTTGGGAGGGAAGAAACTCTCGGATGTGCTTGCTGGAGTGAAGTGTGGAGAAGGAAGGAGAAGAAACTTGCATTTTATTATGGAGATAGAACAGTCTCCAAAAATGGGCACAGTCTACGAGCAACACGGTCTCCCAACACATTTTCAAAGTCTCATGCAAAATACGGTCTCCCACCTCTCCCTATTTTACTCTCTTCCTCGATATCCACCACCACCTATTAACTCTCCTCCTCCTAGCCTCTCTGACAAATCCCTCCTCTCTCTAGCCTCTCTCTCTCTCTCTCTCTCTCTCTCTCTCTCTCTCTCTCTCTTTCCCTCTCACCCTTTCCCTCTCTCCCTAGCCTCTGCCTCTCTCCTCCCTCTCTCTGTTAACACCCCCCTCTCTCCTCTCTCTCTCCCGAAATGAACCCCCCAATCCCCCCTCTCTCCTCCCTCTCCTCCCTCTCTCTGTTAACACCACCCCCTCCCTCCTCTCTCTTTCGAAGTGGGACACCCCCCCAAGCGCGCCATCTAGGATGGCGGCCCCGCCCACACCGCCATCCTAGATGGCGGTCTCCTCTCCCTCCTCTCTCCTGCTTCCCCCACAACCTCTCCTCTCTCTCTCTAGCCTCTCTCTCCTTTCTCTCTCCCCCTCTCTCTCTCTCCGCGCAATCTAGGATGGCGGCCTCCCCTCTATCCCGCCATCCTAGATAGCGGTCCCCCCTCTCCCCCCCGCTACGTGGCCACCACCGCCAACCTATATGGCGTGATGTCCCGTTATATATGCAATTTCATGAAACTTCTCCCCTCTCCCACAAATACTACTAAATTTATCCCATAGGATGAAAATTTTTGATAAATTATCTACTCGGTTTAAAAAAAATTAAAAAGTTTAAATTTATTTTAGAGGTAAGTCTCTCAATTTTGTTCATTTTTAAAATAAACATTCATCATATACGGGATATAAATCTAATTTAAAGCTAAGTCATAACCATTCCCAGTACTGTCAAATTTTTTGACAGTTATAACCATTCTCAGGACTAAAATTTTTTGACAGTCCTGAGAAGAAGTTCCTCTTAGGACTGTTTTCAGGACTGTCAAAAATTTTAACAGTCCTGAGAGGAACTTGTTGTAGGACTGTCATAGTTTTTGACAATCCAATCAATTGGAGGACTGTCAAAAAGTTTTTATGGTAATGATCACCATACAGGACTGTGTAAATTTTCTACAGTCCTGAGTCTTCTCAGCCGCGACTGTGTAGGAATCCTTACTTCGAAATTCATTGGTTCGAAACTTCAAAAATCGACCAAAATTTTCAAATCTCTCCCAACAAATTTCTCCAAACCCCATTTCAACCATGTCCATGACATCAAAATTTCGGCAACAACCATTTTGATTTTTTTTAAGTATTTTCAGTGCTAAGAAATGATGTATGAAAGTTGCGACAATGAGTCAAGCTTGTCAGCAGCAGGAGGAGGATGAAAAGAAGTTTATATTTGAGAGGGTTTGAAGAGAAGATTTTGGTGAAGATGGAGGTGACGGAGAAAAATGAGTTTAGTTTTGAGAAGAGAGAGAGTGAAAATTAAAAATAAATAGATTTTAGAGGGATTGGAGGAGGGTTATTTTAAACTGGACTAGTCTCAATCCTCGACTAGCCATGAGTAAAGAATAAAGTATCCTTATAATTTGCCTTAAAATATGTGACAGTTACCCGCAATTGGTACATAGCTGTAGTGAAGTTCATGTAGAATAATAAAAATAATAGAGAACATATTATTAGTATTTATGAGTGGTGGTATATATGGCTTGAAAAACTTTTCCATGGTGTCCTGAGAAGCACATTGTCGTGAATAATATAAAAAGAGGAAGAAGAAAAAGTCTATATATCATTCATGTTTTTTTTTCCCATGATAACCGTAATTTCTCTCGTCCTTTTTCCCTTGCAGCATCATTAGTAAGATTCATCTCTGGTTCTAATTTCTAAATTTAGAAATTTACAGCTCATTTAGTTGATTAGCAAGCTCTATTTTCTAGATTTCGGTTCCATTTCATCCAAATTACCAAGACTTAGGCCTCCCAATTTCTAGATTATAGATTGTAGGAACTCATTTTGTATAGTAAGCTTCATCCCTGACCTCACTTTTTAGATTCTACATTCTACATTATTATTTTTCATATTAATTTTTTACCACAATCTTTGAGACCGAAACTCATTTATCATCTACTACTTACTATTCCCACTAAAATCCAATCTATTATGCACTTACTAAAAAAAAGACTTTAAGATAGAAATTTTGAGCACCATCTACTGTTAGTGCCGGAGCACAATTTTTCGATGGAAAACTGAGAAGATGAAACAGTTGTAAAAATAATGTTCCAACGCAACACTTCAAGGAAGATTGCGCAAGTTTAACGAAGATCTAAGAAGATCTCTTTACAATAGCATATGATATTACGAGAATCTAAAAATATTTCGTAATCCACAGTAGCGAAGAAGATGACAGACGATTGATGGATGAATATCTTGCTGGGGTGAATGATCACCGTTGCTCAAAGCTATATTCGTCCCACACAAATAGCTTCCAGGAACCAGCAAGTTCGTCGGAGAACTTTGGAACACTCATGCTCTTCTGACTCCTCGGATCGTACATGAACTCCCGTGCAAAAGCAATGCTGGTGCAAAGCTTCTCTTCTCTCTCACAGCTTCTGTTTACTTGTGTTAAAAAATACTTGTAAACTTTCGTAACTCTCTGTATATGCCTGTATAATTGTCTACGAGAGAGAAGAGACATTTTATAGGTCCGAGTAGCAACTGCCCGATTAGCATAACATTCGGGACGTGGTAAAAATTACTCCGAACGTGCAGTAACCGCTCAGATCATGCACAGGCACGATCTGAAGCAAGTTGCATACCTCGCGCACCCCGCGCGCCTTGTACACCACGCGCTGAACGCGCACTGAGCTACTTGTGCCACCTGCACGTCCTGCACACCCTGTACCACCCGTGCCACTAGGCGTGCACCTGGTCGCACAACCTGGCCTGCGCAACTGGTC
>JANAVB010029217.1:7621235-7836235 GCA_029216955.1 Iris pallida | reverse complement strand
ACCATGTTTGAGGAGTAGTGTGACCAAAGTTGGGTAGAAGTTCTCGAGTATTCGGAGTGATGAAATGACTAAAGAATGTTACAAAATAATATTGAAGAAACTAAATTTGAGGAGATCAAGGTGATAGTAGATTTTGATTTTTGAGGAATAGTTATGAATCAGAATTTCGAGGACAAAATTATTTTTAAGGTGGGTAGATTTGTAGCCTCCCTTCCTGGAATTTTTTTTGAAATATTTTATTATCATTTATTTGATTTAAATAGTGATTTTAGAATTTTTATAAATAATTATTTAGTTAATTATTACGGTAGATGACTTTAGCCATAGTTGAGTTTTGAAGTACCAGATGACTAGAAATAATGGCACGGATAGTGCAGTGGCGTACCTTGACTAGTGTATTAGCCATGCCAAGGAAGACCCAGCCATAAGTGTGTCCTAACTAGGAAAACCAAGCCAAGTTGCGACTTGACCCTATAGAACGTTCTAATTATTTATTAATTATATTATTGACTTGTAGGAGACCCGGTTTGTGTCGATTAGCGCAGACTAGACCCGAACCGAAACCGAGCCCATGTAATCTTGTAGTGAGACCGAAGACGACCATGTAGGCATATTTTATGTGTATACTAATAGTTCCTAAATTATTTTGGATATTGATGTACATTTTAATTATTTGAATATTTGTACAAATATTGGTATTTTATTATTAAATATTGTTTCACCATATTTGTACAATTTTCTAGACTCGAATAAAGGTGAATAATATGGATTCACCAAACCACCATTTAATTATTTTATTATTATTTTATTAATTTGTGGTGATTAAATAAATATGTTTATTAATATTAGATATTATTATATTGGTTAATTGAGTATTTTTGATACGTATATATATATATATATATATATATATATATATATAAATATATATATATATATATATATAAAATATATATATATATATATATATATATATATATATATATACATTAATTATAATATATAAGTGATAAGAAAAAGAAATAGAAAAGGAAAAAGGGGAGCTGTCCATGAGCCAGGCCCGGCCCATAACAGCTGTGCTAATTCCAGCCCAGCCAACAGTAGGAATACCCGCTCAGCCCACAGCATATGCAACTTCCCCCCCCCCCCGACTCTGTTCGACCAGTCTAGGTATACCTATGTATATAAATAGGGGAGAGAAGAACGAGCAGCGAAGACCCTAACCCTAGCAACCCTCTACCGTCCCCCGACGCCTGGCGACCAACCCCGCAGCCGCGCGAGCGCCGGAGTCGGCCGCGCACGCGCGGGATTGAAGCGGAACACCGACAGCAAGGCCGTAAGGTATCTATGTATCGATCCCCATATCTTTCACTGTAGTCGATTGTTTTTGAAAATGTAAAATCCTATGAACAGACTACATAACCCTCGACCTAACCCTTCAATTAGTTTAAATCTATTCGTACTAGATTTCTCATGAAAATTCAGGGAAAATCGATAAATATCCGTTTTCGACAGTTCAAAAACTGCTGCATGTACCCTATATTGGAAGGCGACCAATCGCCAATCCAATGATTATTTTAGAAAACTATTAGAACGTTTTTAAAGGCAACATGACCAGGATCAAAACCCAATTATTACTTTTAATTTTAGTTGTTTGTATAGCAAGATAAATCAGTTTGAAAACCAAGAAAAACTTGGCGAAAAACAGTTTAGAAAATCCCAAAACCTTCGATACGACGTGCGTCCCGCCATTCCGGGCGACGTGGTCGCGCACAGTAAGCATCGATAGCTGCGTAATGACTTCGTGGTCGTGTGGGCTTTGACGGAATTCGAATTGGTCGCGTGTGCGCGACGAATTTGATGCATATCCGTCGAAATTCCCCGTATCGGCCTCTGTGCAAATTTCCCAATTACTTTGTGCACGCTCATCAGATCGAGACGAAACTTGCGCTAACAGGACCGTATCATTTTTTTGGTCCTGTATGCCAAGTTTGGTCCGATTCTGAGACAGTTGATAAAAATCGCCGTTTTGCGGGCCCCGGTCCGACTCAACGGGTGATTTTGTGCACGGCCCGCCTTAATCCAACTTTGGACATACGGTTGGGTTCTTATCGAAAAATTGGATCCGTAGACATATAGTTTGACAACTTTAGAGACCATTGACTCTGGCACGATTTTTGGTGCAAAGCGGGTCCAACGACGGACATCATTTTTGCCTGAAATTACCATTTTGCCCCTGTGTCCAGAATTGGACTTAAGGACAGGCAATTCTAGCTAATTTGACTATTCTGAGAATGTTGACAATGTTTGTTTCAGCTTTCGAGGACAGTTGTGAGATGTGGACTTGTCACGACCCGCACCCGTTTTTTTTTAAACGGATACGAAACGTGTCCAAGCCAGCCTACGCCGCAGTGTCGGCGGTAGAACGCTGTCACGGCCATGAAGATCAAAATCACAAATAATACTCATTCACAAAATTAATTTAATTTACAATGATCACAAGTTTTATATTTTGCAGAAAAATATAAACTTGTACATATAAAAGAATAACTACAACTCCACTATCTAACTAGTCTTTAGGCTTTTGACTGCAAGTATTACTGTCACTCCCCAAGCTAAATGAATCCACGGCTAACCTGAAAATGTTGGTTTCCAGTCAGGAATGGAACGAGCACAATTCACTGAATGCAATCTCAATAAAGAAAATGACTATAAAACAAAGGTTAGACATCAATCATGAGTTTTGAAAATAAACAGTAAAGCCGTAAGAATAGACA
The DNA here is from genome assembly GCA_029216955.1 of Iris pallida. Lineage (NCBI taxonomy): Eukaryota > Viridiplantae > Streptophyta > Magnoliopsida > Asparagales > Iridaceae > Iris > Iris pallida. Next base: position 7,833,458 of record JANAVB010029217.1, on the reverse strand, counting down.
GAAAATCAATAGTAAATAAATAGACGCATATACTTTCCCACCGTTAGAAGTACCTTTGACATGTGATCGGTCTGGGGTGCTACACCGCACGGTCTACGAGGTCTACTTGCAGAAATAAACAATGTCTACGAGGTCTACTTGCAGAAAATAAACAATGTCTACGAGGTCTACTGCAGAAAATAAACAATGTCTACGAGGTCTACTGCATAAATAAACAATGTCTACGAGGTCTACTGCATAAAATAAACAATGTCTACGAGGTCTACTGCATGAAAAATAAATAATGTCTACGAGGTCTACTTGCAGAAAAATAAACAATGTCTACGAGGTCTACTTGCAGAAAAATAAACACGGTCTACGAGGTCTACTGCTTGAAAATAAACACGGGCTATGGTCAGATCACACATCCTTGGTACTTCTCATTCCCGACTCAACAATTTATAATAGAAACTAATCACATAACCAATGGCCAACCAATAAAATATAGTGAAAATCAATATCGAAATACAGACAATAAACTGTACTCGCCTGTGGTCCTATGCTGGTGAAACCGATGATCCAAATCACTCAATATGCCCCCAATAGTCAAAAACCCGTACAACAGTCCCCGGATGCTGAAATAGACAATACCAATGATCTCCGAATAGTCCAATTAGCTAGGATTGCCTGTCCTTAATTCCAATTCTGGACACAGGGGCAAAACGGTAATTTCGGGCAAAAACGATATCCGCCGTTGGACCCGCTTTGCACCGAAAAGCGTGCAAGAGTCAATGGTCTATAAAGTCATCAAACTACATGTTTACTGATCCAGTTTTCCGATACGAACCCAACCGTATGTCCAAAGTTGGATTCTGGCGGGCCGTGCACAAAATTGCCCGTTGAGTGGAACCGCGGGGCCCGCAAAACGGTAATTTTATCAACAATCTCAGAATCGGACCAAACTTGGCATGCAGGACCAGAAAAATGATACGATCCTGATGGCAAAAGTTTCGTCTCGATCTGACGAACGTGCACAAAGTAATTGAGAAATTTGCAAAGTGCACGATACGATGAATTTCGACGGATACGCATCAAATTCGTCGTGCACACGCGACCAATTTGAATTCCGCCAAAGCCCACACGACCACGAAGCCGTTACGCAGCTTTTGATGCTTTTGGTTCGTGACCACGTCGTCCCGATTGGCGCGACGCACGTCGTGTGGAGCGATTTTGTGATTTTGAAAACAGATTTTTCCCGAACTTTGAAGTTAAATTAACAGCAATATAATTGATGAAAAATAAATCTATAAACAGGGTTTCCATCTCGTATATGTTGTCAATATTCATGTTCAGGTGGAATTTCTAAAAAGTTACTGGATTGATCGAAATCGGTCCGTCAATGTAGGTTCCTGGACTGCGAAACTATCCTATTTTTGGACAGGTTTTTGCTCGACTTCGGGCTCGTTTTCCGACGTACATGACGCAAAATAAATTAATCTAGTTGAAGGGATTGGTAGACGTATAGGTTGTGGTCGTACCTGAGCAAACGGTTCGACGTTTCGTCGACCGAGGAGGGAGAAAACTTCGTACGAAGTTGGGTGTTCCATGCACGACATGCTGCTGTCGTTTCAATCACGCGCGCGCAACCGCGCGGCCGTGGCCACGCGCGGCGGCGGTCTGGCTGGTCGTCGACGTCGTGTAGGCGTGCGCGACCCTGGGGCGATGCTGTCAGGTTGGGTGGTGGCGCTGTCGAGTATCATCTAGGGTTTCGACTAATTCTCTGTTCTCTCGCGCTCTCGGCATATATATATATATATATATATATATATATATATATATATATATATATATATATATATATATATATACGCGTGTTATACTCAGAACCGTGGAGGGGGTTTATTCTGTTCAACCTGTGGGCTGGGCTAGGTGGGGATCGGGTTTATAAGCAGAGCTGGGTTCGGGCTGAAGGTGTGTGGGACTTGGGCGATTATACAGAGAGTTTGCTAGTTTTTGTATAGGTCGTGGGCTCAGTTGCTACTGCTGCTGTTATTTGGCTTAGTTGGGCCAAGGAAAATGGTGAACACGGGATGGGCTCAGTCTTGATGGGCTCGTCTGGAGGCTGTTACTGCTACTTATTTCTTTCTTTTTTTCTTTTATCATATAAATATTTATATATAAATATTTATGCACATACATACATATATGTAATTGCACACATATACGTATATATATATATATAATTTATATATACATATATATATATAAATACACGTGTACACATATACACTATATATATGTATATATAAATACACATATCAATATTAATATATATATTTTACCTATATTAATATATATATGTATATATATATATATATATTTATACATATCTATATCTATATATACATATGAATACTAGTATAATATATCCATAAAAATCTAATTAAAACCCCAATAATATTGATAATAGAATAAAATAATAATATTGCTAATGAAATTCAATAAATCCATAATGGTTTATACAACGTCACTGGTTCTCACTAATAATAATATTTATAATATTAAATTAAGAATACTTAGAAAATATTCATTAAATAATTAAAACGGAAATACCACACTCTCATACCAAATTCCATCACACAATTGTCATTGGACGCGCCACATGACTACCTGGCTTGGGCTAAGTTCAGGTCCAGTCCGGGCTAAACTGGTATCACCGGTTTTTCTACTTTCAATAATATAATTAATACTTAAATAAACCATCGGTAAGGTTTATGTCGCAACTCGACCTAGTTTTCCTAGTTAGGACATCGCTATGGCTCAGCCTTCCCTATCAGGGCTAACACCCTAGTCAAAGCACATTTCACTATCCGTGCCACGATCTCTAGTCGCCTTGTACTCGAAAACTCAACTGTGGCTAAAATCATCTACCGTAAAAATTAATTAATTTATTCTTTATAAAAATCTAAAAATCACCATTTAATAAAATAAATAATAATAAAAATATTCTAAACTTTTTTTTGGGAAGGGCAGCTACAAATCTATCCACCTTAAAAATAATTTCGTCCTCGAAATTCTAATTTGTAACTATTCCTTGAATTCAAAAAAATTTACCATTACTTTAATCTCCTCGAATTTTAATTTCTCAAAACAGTTTATATCCTCCTCGTAGCCATTTTGTAACTACGAAACTTCGAGGACTTCTACCCACCTTTGGTCACACTACTCCCTCAAATCATATGTCATGAAAACTTTAAAATCATCCAACTACTTGCTAAAATTGTTACCAATAGATATCTAATGCTTATGGCCACTATAATCCTCTCGTATCTATTAGTCAACCCAAAACCTAACAAGCACAAATTTATACAAGTAGCTAAGAAATATTAGTAAATTCTAACAAGCATGACCGTCGTCGCTCTGCAATAGGAAGGACGGGATGATAAGGGTGAATAGTCGAAGGTAATTATGAAATTTCAAGAGCGATGAAGAGTATCCAACGATACAGATAGAAAGAAGGTTTACGAACCATTGACTTATTTGCTAAAGTGGCTACTCTAGTCTAGTCACTCGCTAAATCGAAGCACCCTTCGCCTCTTGAGAGGCTTGCAATTCGTACACTACATAAGTCCCGTTCTCGAAATTTATCTAAACAGTTCCATAATAGAACAGAATTTTGAGAAATCAAGATCGTGATCTTTTCCGTGGTTATTTAAACACACGAGCAAGGGTATAAATGTAATACAAGATCGTATCTCGACTTCCAAGTAGTTGGAGTAAAGGTTACGAACGACTTCTCATTCTAAGAGGTGGTGACTACGTAGCAGGTATAGGGGCCTATTTCAAACAGTTCGATTTTATAGTCCAAAATACGGTGGTATGCATGGATGGGTTCTACTGGGTCTTAATGGGCTCCCTATTGGACGTCAGTCATTGGTTGGATGAACATTGGATTTCAATCTATATGGACTAGACAAGATCCCAATGATAAAACTATGTCTACTAAGTTAGGGTAACCTGGAGTAAGTTTTTTTACCCAAGTGGTTGAGCTAGTTGGGCAGTCGGATTGGTTAAATAGGTTATGTAAGCCCTGTAGGTGCGCCTTCCGTGACTTTTGTGTTTAAGGAGCACATGAGACCTCAATTGGGTGGCACACTAATGGCATGTGCATAGTGGACTCCGCGTAGATCACAACCATATATTGGGTCGAAGGAATTGAGTCGAGGTTGAGTCTCTAATTGTAGTCGAGAAGTTTACCGGTATTATGGTAAGGGTTATAGCTAATCCTTTTTACCATGAAAGTCGTACCCTAAAAATAAGGTACCAGGGGACGTATTTGAGTGGGACATGATATACCTAGATGAAGGTGGACTCGTCTAGATCTTGCATATGAAATTTGTTGGAAGATAACAGCTGGTCTCGTGCTCCGATTATTAATGACACGGTCGGGGACACAAAATGATCTAAATGGAAAGTGGGAGTCCCTGGGGGCACTAATCATCATCTCCATAGAATTTATTCTAATCAACCAATAATTCTTATATATTCCAAAATTTTAGAGGGTTTACAGTCTACCCATCTTAGAAATAGGGCATGGGTTTTGGAATAATATGGTTAGAGGGTTCCCAAAATCCAGATACTGTACCTCGACTCTTGTTAGTAGAGAATAAGGCACGGCGTAACGGAATATGGTGGACGTAAGTCAAGTCAATGATCATTCTTCAATAAATGAGAAACGAGGGTGTACAAATACACATGGTCGACAAAATAGGATGATCTACTCGTCTATGGTATACTAGAGTTTCCGATGGGGTAACCAACTCCAAGGCACAACATAAGAAAAGATTTCTAACAATTCAGTCAAGAAATTCTATTTGTGTCAAACCTGCCAGGCTATGGTCACAGGGGTTGTAGTGATCAGGTATTGCTGTTGACAACTCGTAGGTCATAGTGTGACGGGGTATTTAAACTATGGTATTGGCTAAACTAGTGACGGTGGTGTTCCAACACTAGTTAGGTCTGAATAATGAAATTTATATAGCTAGGACAATACTTGTTGGAAACCAATCTCGGAATGAGTGTCTACCATAGTCACGATACTGATTGTTCTTACCCTTGTCTATTCATCTCAGGTCTAAACTATGGGCTTTGGTCGAGAAGAGGTTGGGTCAAGGCTTAAGGGTTGCTAGTCAAAGCAAGCTTCAAACTAATAATTAGAGGCTCACGACATTTGGTTTCTTTGAATAGGTAGTCTCTTAGTTTGGCATTTGACTAAGGTGAAGTCCTAATCATTCTCAAATTCAGATGGCTTAAAAGTCTCAATAATAGTTTGATGGTCGAGGGGAGAACGAGTAACTCAATCACATGACTGGCTATTGGTAGCTATACTTGTGTCTACCATTATCCTTGCCATGGGAATACTCTGTATCTATCTAGCAATTACAAGCTTCCGTCTTTCTAGTCGGTGAAAGACAAAACAATAAAGAGTTCAAGAGAGATGTCAATGAATACAAATTTCGTGATTCAAAGGCGAATGTATAATTCAAGAGGAATTGTCAAAGCAGTCGTGGATGAGATCCTAGAGACATCTACATCTCAATCCACGTAGGGTAATTAGATGAAGAACGAACCAAATGCATCATGGTTGATCAGACCGTGATACAATAATTCTGATTAGACAATATGTTAGCAGGCGTCCCCACTAAACATATGTCTTGAATCAAGCTCGAGAACAGAGTGAGCTTGCAAAACTAGGCTGTAGTAGCAGCATTGGTCAAGATAGTCGAAATACAAGTATGCGAGATTTTTGAAGGAATGCACAAATAGTTCGAGTTTTGCGAGAATCAAACCATACCCGGTGTTCTTGCTTATACGGTCTTCCTACTATCTTCTTATCCACAAGGACTTGGTCGACTAATGGGTTATGGACATTCTAAATTCCATATTCTAGGTAAACCTATTAGTGTCAGTCAATTACCTCGTCAATAGATCACAAGGACCACGGAATGCTAGGTCGGGAGACACGCTACCCAATCTCACAGAATTTCCACTTCTACTGGCTTCGGATCTTATAGAACATACAGGGCACTGTCCTATCCTTTATGGTATCCCAAACTTGTAATCATGTTTGAAATCATTACACCGCGGATTACGCCACGCCCGTATACTCTGGCTGTGGTAAACCCTTGGTTTCGTAACTCAACATGATACAAAATCGAACACTACTGAACTCTATCCAATATTGACTCAAGGACAACTACGATCAAGAGTGGAGCACTAGTCATATATCTAGCAAATTCTATAACCGATATTTTTCTAATCTCAGCTCAACTCTAGGGGTCGTGTCTCGCCAGTGCGCTGCTGGCCGCAGTGAATCCATAATTCAAATAAATGGCGACAGTGCGCTGCTGTCCTGCCATTATGAGTTAACTAATATTTCTTTAACTATATCTGCAAAAAAAATCCCTGAGCTTCTAGATATTCAAACAAGTTGACCATGACACAGCGTAAATATTTGTCCTATCAGTCATAACCCCTACAAAAGATTGAACATGGAGGAAATAACTGAAGACAAGGAGATACGAACACTCTAACATCTATTTCATGTGTATTCAACCATTGGGGAAAAACTTGAATCGGAACTAACTCGAGGTTCGTATATGGATAACATAATCAGAAAATATATAGAAATAATAATTCTTAAGGCAAAATAGGAACTAATTAGGCAATTTGGAATAAGATGTGAGGATAATATCTAAAGAGGCAAGGAGAATGAGTTGAATAATTCGTCTAGGTTAGGCCATTACTTCTAGGAAGCTCTGCCACACCAAGCGAATAATCCATCCATATTGGATCATAACGCCCTATCATGAGGTAATAGTGTACCTATGGGGATCTGACAAACTATCAAAATCTATAACATTTACCCTAAATTGTATGGCCTAAACTACCCATCGATAATTTGTATAAGGGACTCCTAATCCTAGTCATTTTCTTAAATTAAATTAATCCTTGTTCGTGAATGAGCATGTTCTAGTCGCAGGCTCGCAATAGTGCAACTAACTTAAGTACTATCACGAGTTCGCAAGATTTGCGAAGACAGACCTGCATGGGCCACCACAAAAACTTGTCACGATCTGCACCCGTTTTTTTTTAAACGGATACGAGACGTGTCCAAGCCAGCCTACGCCGCAGTGTCGGCGGTAGAACGCTGTCACGGCCATGAAGATCAAAATCACAAATAATACTCATTCACAAAATTAATTTAATTTACAATGATCACAAGTTTTACATTTTGTAGAAAAATATAAACTTGTACATATAAAAGAATAACTACAACTCCACTATCTAACTAGTCTCTAGGCTTTTGACTGCAAGTATTCCTGTCACTCCCCAAGCTAAATGAATCCACGGCTAACCTGAAAATGTTGGTTTCCAGTCAGGAATGGAACGAGCACAATTCACTGAATGCAATCTCAATAAAGAAAATGACTATAAAACAAAGGTTAGACATCAATCATGAGTTTTGAAAATAAACAGTAAAGCCGTAAGAATAGACAAAAAATCAATAGTAAATAAATAGACGCATATACTTTCCTATCGTTAGAAGTACCTTTGACATGTGATCGGTCTGGGGTGCTACACCGCACGGTCTACGAGGTCTACTTGCAGAAATTAAATAATGTCTACGAGATCTACTTGCAGAAAATAAACAATGTCTACGAGGTCTACTGCAGAAAATAAATAATGTCTACGAGGTTTACTGCATAAATAAACAATGTCTACGAGGTCTACTGCATAAAATAAACAATGTCTACGAGGTCTACTGCATGAAAAATAAACAATGTCTACGTGGTCTACTTGCAGAAAAATAAACAATGTCTACGAGGTCTACTTGCAGAAAAATAAACACGGTCTACGAGGTCTACTGCTTGAAAATAAACACGGGCTATGGTCAGATCACACATCCTCGGTACTTCTCATTTCCGACTCAACAATTTATAATAGAAAATAATCACATAACCAATGGCTAACCAATGAAATATAGTGAAAATCAATATCGAAATACAGACAATAAACTGTACTCGCCTGTGGTCCTGTGCTGGTGAAACCGATGATCCAAATCACTCAATATGCCCCCAATAGTCAAAAACCCGTACAACAGTCCTCGGATGCTGAAATAGACAATACCAATGATCTCAGAATAGTCCAATTAGCTAGGATTGCCTGTCCTTAAGTCCAATTTTGGACACAGGGGCAAAACGGTAATTTCGGGCAAAAAACGATATCCGCCGTTGGACCCGCTTTGCACCGAAAAGTGTGCCAGAGTCAATGGTCTCTAAAGTCGTCAAACTATATATTTACGGATCCAGTTTTCCGATACGAACCCAACCATATGTCCAAAGTTGGATTCCGGCGGGCCGTGCACAAAATCGCCCGTTGAGTGGAACCGCGGGGCCCGCAAAACTGTGATTTTATCAACAGTCTCAGAATCGAACCAAACTTGGCATGCAGGACCAGAAAAATGATACGGTCCTGATGGCGCAAGTTTCGTCTCGATCTGATGAACGTGCACAAAGTAATTGAGAAATTTGCAAAGTGCACGATACGGTGAATTTCGACGGATATGCATCAAATTCGTCGCGCACACGCGACCAATTTGAATTCCGCCAAAGCCCACACGACCACGAAACCGTTACGCAGCTTTCAATGCTTTCGATTCGCAACCACGTTGTCCCGATTGGCGTGACGCACGTCGTGTAGAGCGATTTTGTGATTTTGAAAACAGATTTTTCCCGAACTTTGAAGTTAAATTAACAGCAATATAATTGATGAAAAATAAATCTATAAACAGGGTTTCCATCTCGTATATGTTGTCAATATTCATGTTCAGGTGGAATTTCTAAAAAGTTATTGGATTGATCGAAATCGGTCCGTCAATGTAGGTTCCTGGACTGCGAAACTATCCTATTTTTGGACAGGTTTTTGCTCGACTTCGGGCTCGTTTTTCGACGTACATGACGCAAAATAAATTAATCTAGTTGAAGGGATTGGTAGACGTATAGGTTGTGGTCGTACCTGAGCAAACGGTTCGACGTTTCGTCGACCGAGGAGGGAGAAAACTTTGCACGAAGTTGGGTGTTCCATGCACGACATGCTGCTGTCGTTTCAATCACGCGCGCGCAACCGCGCGGCCGTGGCCACGCGCGGCGGCGGTCTGGCTGGTCGCCGACATCGTGTAGGCGTGCGCGACCCTGGGGCGGTGCTGTCAGGTTGGGTGGTGGCGCTGTCGAGTATCATCTAGGGTTTCGACTAATTCTCTGTTCTCTCGCGCTCTCGGCATATATATATATACGCGTGTTATACTCAGAACCGTGGGGGGGTTTATTCTGTTCAACCTGTGGGCTAGGCTAGGTGGGGATCGGGTTTATAAGCAGAGCTGGGCTCGGGCTGAAGGTGTGTGGGACTTGGGCGATTATACAGAGAGTTGGCTGGTTTTTGTATAGGTCGTGGGCTCAGTTGCTACTGCTGCTGTTATTTGGCTTAGTTGGGCCAAGGAAAATGGTGAACTCGGGATGGGCTCAGTCTTGATGGGCTCGGCTGGAGGCTGTTACTGCTACTTATTTCTTTCTTTTTTTCTTTTGTCATATAAATATTTATATATAAATATTTATGCACATACATACATATATGTAATTGCACACATATACGTATATATATATATAATTTATATATACATATATATATATATATATATATATATATATATATATATATATATATATATATATATATATATATAAATACACGTGTACACATATACACTATATATATGTATATACAAATACACATATCAATATTAATATATATATTTTACCTATATTAATATATATGTATATATATATATATATATATTTATACATATCTATATCTATATATACATATGAATACTAGTATAATATATCCATAAAAATCTAATTAAAACCCCAATAATATTGATAATAGAATAAAATAATAATATTGCTAATGAAATTCAGTAAATCCATAATGGTTTATACAACGTCACTGGTTCTCACTAATAATAATATTTATAATATTAAATTAAGAATACTTAGAAAATATTCATTAAATAATTAAAACGGAAATACCACACTCTCATACCAAATTCCATCACACAATTGTCATTGGACGCGCCACATGACTACCTGGCTTGGGCTCAGTTCAGGTCCAGTCCGGGCTAAACTGGTATCACCGGTTTTCCTACTTTCAATAATATAATTAATACTTAAATAAACCATCGGTAAGGTTTATGTCGCAACTCGACCTAGTTTTTCTAGTTAGGACATCGCTATGGCTCGGCCTTCCCTATCAGGGCTAACACCCTAGTCAAAGCACGCCATTTCATTATCCCTGCCACGATTTCTAGTCGCCTTGTACTCGAAAACTCCACTGTGGCTAAAATCATCTACCGTAAAAATTAATTAATTTATTGTTTATAAAAATCTAAAAATCACCATTTAATAAAATAAATAATAATAAAAATATTCCAATTTTTTTTTGGGAAGGGCAGCTACAGGACTTATTTGGCTCACTAGTTGACTATATTTTGTGGGATCTGCGTGCAACCTCCAGGCAAGTATACCTTGCCTTCCTCTACAGTTTTACTTACATGCATTTTCTTTCGTTTTTTAGTCATTTGATTGTTTATGGACATGTGCTTTTCGTGTTATTTTCTGTGGAGTTATTTTTATTGTTTATAGCCGTGTTCATGTTTGGTCTTGTGGTTCCCACTTGGTGTTTCTCGTCAGTACCTTGTTTGAGTCGTGTCATAGAACGAGTACGTGTAATTGAACTGCTAAATCTTTGATTTTGTTTCCTTGGCACCAGAGAGTCCACACTCAGGACGAGGGTGTTTTTCTTGATCTATTTACATCCGTGAGTCCACACCCGGGACTAGGATGTCGATTATTTACACCAGAGAGTCCACACTCGGGATGAGGGTGTAGACTTGACTTGAATTGCACCAGAGAGTCCACGCTCGGGATGAGGGTGTTTACATCAGAGAGTCCACACACGGGACGAGGATGTAGTATTTGTACCAGAGAGTCCACACTCGGGACGAGGGTGCCTTGTCGTGAACTAACCAGAGAGTCCACACTCGGGACGAGGGTTAGTACTAACCAGAGAGTCCACACTCGGGACGAGGGTTAGTGTTTAGTTCAAACCCGTGAGTCCACACTCGGGATGAGGGTTTGGTTTCTTCCATTGATCTCGTGTATTCGTTCCTCCGGCAGTTTATTTATGCGTAGTTGTTCTAGTGTTCGTGTGTTCGTGTTTGTGTTCGAGTTTGTGTTCGTGTTCGTGTTCATAGTCATTGTCGTGTTCCTGTTCCTTCTTGTTTATTTTCTTCCGCATGATAAAACTGTTAGATAGGCATGTATATTATGTATCTTGCTATGTCCTCTGAGGACCTGATGATCTCCTCAGGTTTAACGATTGCATGGAGTTAGCTAGTAGTTCTGGATGGCAGAGGATTTACGGTTCTTGCGGGATTCAGGTATCATTATCATGTTTATTATCCGCTCGTGCCTTATGTTTCTTATCATGATATACTTTCCTTGTTAGTTACATTTATAGACTCATATCATTTCTTAGAGTCTAATCGGACATATATGCTAGTGGGCTGCAGACCATGACCCATACTTGTTCATTCTTATTTTATATGATTCCTGTGGATTGAGATATAGTTTAGATTAGACATGATACCCTGCCCTGGACAGCTTATACGTACTCGAGTCGGGCTGGAGTCCGCTCGATACGTAGCTGGCTTGCTCACGCTCTCGCGTCCGAAAAGCGGGTGCGGGTCATGACAAGTTTACCCTCAAGAGACGACCTGAGATCTCTGTCCATACACTATAGGTGAGTTCATTATTAAAGAGACATGGTATGAAGCACTTTGCGCTTCCCTTGCGGTGCTACGCTGTCACGCCCCGCTCCCGTAGGAGCGATCGTCCTCGCTAAGGCGTGATGCCGCACGAGCCTAGATTGCGTTCGTGCAAGGCAGTTTCATAACGACCGATTACATCGGCGGTGACGGGGTCGTCGCATAGAAGTCCCAAGCAGAAACATTGAACATGCAACAAAATTTAGAATCAAAACACAAGTTATTGAAAAGAACTCTTTATTGATATTGAGCAATCAGATTACAATAGGCGCAAGCCATGGTTACAAGTCTCTCGTGCTCACTTTTCTCTCATTATACAAGTCACTCTGCTCTCTCTCATCTCTCGATTTCAATGCTTGAGCCAGCGGAAGCTTCGGATAGGCGACGTCCATACATTATGTCATGTATAAGTCTTGACTCCACGCGGCCGCATACTTCGAATCGCCAAGGAACTCCATGCCTCGACGCATCCAAGCGGGCTCCATACCACGACCTTCTACCTGCGCCTGAACATAAAAACTATATGGGTGTCAGTACTCAACTGTACTGGTGGAGTGAGCTCCTCGGCCACCAATACAAAACCAACACGTTCATTTTACCTTGTGCAACATAAACCCTTTTACGATTGTCTTTCTATTCTGGCCTTAGGATCTATTTTAGGACCGACGCCTTGGCCTATTTGTGTCTCTAGACCGTCACCGTGCCTTGCACTAACAATGTACTCATACTTTACCGCTAGACCTTCTCGTGCCAACAATGTTAACTTATCGACTCGTGCTTGCCCTTTTTGTGCCATACTCTGGGACGTAACGACTCGGTCGTGCCATAAACTCGATTCGTGCTTCAATATCTCTGAGGCAGTGCTTTCTCGCTTAGTCTTGCCTATACATGTGTTGTGACAACGCGGCCATGCCTCACATTTCGAGGTTGTGCCCTGCAACTCAGCATAACTTAACCAAACTTGCCCTACGGCCCTTCTCGACTTAACTCGCAACGACTAACCCAACTTGTGGAACCGGTGTTGAGAACTCAAGCACGACGCCATATCTCATACTGAAACACGTGTCCTTACGTATAGCCAAATCTTAGGCTTCATAATACTTTGAGTGCAACCGAGCACACATTTCATAACTCAAGTCAAACCGTGCTTACACTTCCTTTGTTACGACCGACACCGTGCATGCGGATTCGCCGCTTAGCATGCCAATTATCTATATAAAATGTCATTGGCACGACAAGCCATCGTGGACATAGCCTGGCAGACGGGACCCTTCTACCGCAGGTAGCGATCCCCGATGCAAGTCCCCGAACTACCATTGCCTATTACCCAGCTCGGCTATACCGTGTTTCTTCCTAGGCCGAGTCGGTCCCACGGCCCCGGGGTGCCGCTCGAAGAAACAAACACCCTTGTCGACAAGTTGTCCATGACCACGCACCTACGAGACATCTAGACTCACGTAAATGCATGGCCTAATGTTACGGTACGACTGGAACTGTACTTAGCATCTCGTGCTCTAAACCATACTTTACATAACGTGTATCGGAATCGCGAGACTCCCAACCGAGGGATCGTCTCATACTTCTTAACGTGTATAGGAACGCGAGACTCCCAACCGAGAGACCGCCTCATACTTCTTAACGTGTGTAGGAACGCGAGACTCCCAACCGAGGGACCGCCTTATTCTTCTTAACGTGCATAGGAATGCGAGACTCCCAACCGAGGGACCGCCTCATACTTCTTAACGTGCATAGGAACGCGAGACTCCCAATCGAGGGACCGCCTGCCTCATACTTCTTAACGTGTATAAGAACGCGAGACTCCCAACCGAGGGACCGCCTCATACTTCTTAACGTGCATAGAAACGTGAGACTCCCAACCGAGGGACCGCCTCATACTTCTTAACATGTATAGGAACGCGAGACTCCCAACCGAGGGACCGTCTCATACTCTATGTGACGAGCCTTAAGACCGTGGGAACAAATGGCTATATGCAGCCGTAGAACCGTGGGACCGAGCATGCGCTCAACTTGGACAACCAAGGTCTTTGGGTACCTAAACTCATGCCATAAGCCGTGCAATACAACTTAGCTCGTGGGACGATCAAGGCTACGTCGAGCCTTGCTTCGAGGAAACGTGCATGCTTTATCGAGCATTTACGCGGGCGACGCCTATGATTTAGGCTAACTCTTCACTTGTGATGAAGATCAACTTTTCCTTCTCCCAAGCCACGGGATGAAGGATCGAGTGTCATTTTCAAGGCACACCGTATAATAATTCTAAGCCGACCGTGGGATATTTTCCATGTTCTAAACTCGATTCGATCCGTCGGGATTATTTCCTTAGCTATGTGGATTCGTCTCTTTTATTATCAAGCCTACTTGTGCAAGTTAAAAATGTGCGATTTATTATGTGAAGGCTAAGATGAGACAAGTTCACCGAAACTACCCCACCTGAACGATGTCTCCGAGCAATCCGTTGCAAGGCTAAGTCCGAACGCCGTCGGCGTTTTGATTCCTCCGATTGACTGAGCGGGACGGGGCACTACATACGCCACTATGACATAGCTTAAAGCCGAGGCCTTACCCCATACCGGGAACCTCATCGTAGTGTCATACTACTGTAGCATGAGGCAGCCGCCTCTTTGTAGTACCAAACTACCCAGCATGAAGCCTTAGGCTCCCTTGCGATGTTACGCCGCAACGACATGACTTGCAAGGCCGAGGCTTTATCCCTAACCGGGTACCTCATCGTTGTGTCGTACCACTGTAACATGAGGAACTCCTCCTCTTTGTAGTGCTGACTACACCCCTCTTTATTTTAACATACAATATTAGGCTAACTGTCTATTTGCAGTGCTACGCCGCTGTGATTTGGCTAGCAAGGCCGAGACATTACCCCATGCCTGAGAACCTCATGGTGGAGTCACCCCACAGTAGCATGGAGTTTCACTCTTTGTAGTGCTGTTCTACCGTGCTTCCTGTAAAGCACGTCACGCATTCACACTGCCTGAGAACTCATTAAGGCATTTAAGCCAACATTCCCACAGGATCCATTTTCCGTAGAAAACAACAGTAGACAACAATGGTTGTAGATCTGTAACCTCTCCATGCCCAATAGAACATGTATCCACCGTTCCTGATATTCTTTCGATTAGTGGTCCTCCCTTGAACCAAAAGTTAGATGCCTAGTAGATTTCTCTTTGAACTAATAGCATAAAACTTTATGGTAGGAATACAATAATACAATATCGGAATGCTTTCAAGCCCATTTTACAAGCTGTGTCGTCAACCAGCTGGCGCTTGAGGCCCTTGGTGAACGGATCCGCCAGGTTCTCCTGACTTCGAACATCAATCACTGCAATAACACCTCTCTTGATAAGGTCGTGTACTGCCGTGTGCTTCAACCGTACTGTAAATCCTCTAATTTTTACTATATATTTTTTGATTGGATTTTTATTTTGCGTATTGTACGTCGCGTTTCGTATTTGCTCGTCGAGTACGAATATGTGCGAGCTACACATTTTTAGAAAAACAGTTTTGATTATAGATTTTATTTATGAAGGATAATATATATAATAATTATTTTTATTAAAAGTTGTAAAAAGTATCTATCGAGGTTGGCAAAACTTATTATTTTATTTATTTATAAAGTGCTATCTTATTTTAATAGTGGTAATTTAGAAAACTAGATTTATGTGAATATTTTACTCGTGTAAAGCACATGAAAATTATTTCATGTATATTTTTAAAATTGTTTTTTATTATTTATAATAAATTATTTAGAAAGAAGGTATTTTAAATATTTGAATATTTATGTTTATTTTTGAAATTGTTATATCTAAATATTAAAAATGTATTTTAAAGATATTTCCTATTACTATATAAAATATTTATTCTAATTTTTGAAATTAATTATTTTATTATTTATCATAAAGATATTTTGAAATTTGTGAATTTAATGCTTAACATTTTTGGCAATTTAAATTTAAATTTGATTTTTATTGAAATATTTTTAAAATAGTTTAAACTTATAGATAAGCTTTATATAAATATAAATTTGATTTAAATTTGATTTTTGATTTCTCAAATTGATTTAAACTTGATTTAAACTAAGAGTGAGATATCTAAAGGGGTTTTTGAATTTTCCTAATCATTATCAATCTAGGAGACCACCTCCTATATAAGGAGAGGCTCCATGCTCTCTTTTCCCATAATTTCTACAAACCAAATTTTTTACCAGATGATGTGCATCGTGTCCGTGTCCGTGCCCATCCTTTTTTCCTTCCACTATTTTCTTTTGTACATCTATAAATTTTTTCTCGTGTCCACATACCAGACACGGTCTCGACCCATAGCTTGTGTCTCGCAGGACACATTTTCCTCACACGTCGACCATCCCCGTTATCATTACCGTCCCCATCACCGGCGCCACCTTCAACCACCAGGATAACCGCCACACGCCGACAGCCCCGACAACCATCAATCACCACCACCACTCGTCGTGCCCGTGTAGGAACCCTAGAGGGGGGGTGAATAGGGTCAAGCTAACTAAACAAGCACTTAGCACAAGCTAATAGGCAATTTAAAAATATAAGTGCAAGAGAAGAAGCAATAACAATACCGACACCCGATGTATCCTGGTATCCTCCCTAGAGCCAATCCAGTCCCGGAACTCTCTCCGGATTTAATCCACTATTTGAGCAAATAGTTACACACGAGTTTGGATCCGAAGAACTCGCCAACTTCTTACACGAGAGCTTTAATCCGAAGGGCTCTCCGACTTCACACCGAGAGTTTGGATACGAAGACTCTCCAACTTCAACCGAGAGTTTGGATACGAAGACTCTCCAACTTCAACCTTTCACAATAGGTTTTGATCTCCTTATACAATAAGATGAAGATCTCACTTTTCAACTCAATAACTCTAACACAATTTGTGGATGGCAAATGAAAGCTTTGTAGAGTTGTATGTGGATAAGCTTTGGTGGTTTAGAAATTTTTAGGCTCAAAGCATCAACCTTGAATGAAGGGGTTCAAGGCTATTTATAACCAAAGCAAAGGAAAGTGCAATAATGCAACTTTCTCAGGCTGACGGATCATCCGCCGAATTTTCACAGAAATCCGCCGGATCATCCGCCTGTATAGTCCAACGGCTATAAATAGAGCCGTTGGGATCAATCATTCGTAAGATCCGACCGTTGGAATGCAAACGGTCATATGGCGGAAAATCCATCGGAATTCCGCGGTTTTCCGCCGGATAATCCGAACACTCACAGAAGGTATTCTGTGAGACCATTTGGATCATCCGTCGGATTTCCGCGAAGATCCGCCGGATTATCCGCTAGGATTCCGAAGATTGTCCTGGGTTATTTTCTACCCTAGCTTTCGATTTTTCCATCCATTTCTTGTGTTTACAATTATTCCTAAGACTCATTTAAAGACTCCAGATATACTATAACAGGTGTAGACTTCATCAGAGTCTTGAAATGATGATGGCATGGCTTGGCTTCTTCCTTTGATAGGTGCTGGCTTTTTCTCTTGGCGGCAGCTGTCCAAAGATATCCAGTTTGTGAAGCTTCGCCCCCCGAACCCCCGACGAGGGGCGCTGCCCCCTCGACCCCCGTCCGCTGACCGGGCAGCGGAACCCCCGAGTGCGTGGCTCCGGAGATGTCGTCGGGTGGTTCAGAGAAATCTTGTGGGATCCGTCGTCTTTGGCCCACCATGATTTCTTCAATGCATATGTCCACATTGATCTTGCTTATTGCTTTTCTGCATGTACATGTTAGACGAACAAAGCAATATACATAGTAGCAAGTATGATAAGTTTAATGCACATTAGGACAATGCTGAGTTTAAGTATAAGTGCTAAGGTGATAGCATAGATGTTAGTGATATCATAATGATTAAACTTAATTGAATAACCACAATCAAAAACATAGTTTTGATTTTGGCAACTCGATTAAATTTAAGATAGAAAGCTCATATCACTAATATGTAAACCAATAGGCACATATCACCAAAGGTATAAGTATAAGTAGAATTGCTATAGTGAGAGTATAAAGATTAGTGATAAAAAAATGCTAAACTTAACAGATTAACCATATTCAAAAATATGATACAATCATTGGGCCAACAATCTCCCCCTTTTTGATTATGGCAAATCGGTTAAGTTTAGTATGGACAGAACAGATGCATGTATCACTAATATACAAAAGACATAAGCAATATCACTGAAAGCATACTACTTAGATTACTTATAAATACATACTTAAACGTACTTCTCCCCCTTTGACATGATCAAAAATAGGCTCCCCCGTACTAAGAGATAAAAAGAAATCAATCTCAAGCATAAAAATCAGAGCATGGGAAACTTATAGACAATCATGATCAATATATACTAATGAAAAACAATGGGAGAAGGGTGTAAAGACAAGTATATAAACAACATGTCAAATGTAGAGTACCAAATAGAGAATAGCTTGTCAAAACGCAATATAGTTGGTAAAAACTAAAAGAATTTGAAAAATAAGAAATAAGTAGTTTACCAACTTGAAATCCAAGGAATAAATCCAAAACACAATAGGATATGAAATATTGCTCTAATATTGGGAAAAAAAACTATGAAATAAAGGATTTCAAACAAAAGCCATGAGGAATAGATAATTGCAACTAACAGATACCAATTGAGATATGACATTAAATAAACTTGATACCAATTGAAAAGATATAAACTTGAAACATTGATCAAAGAAACCATTAATAATCATAATTGTCCACAAATAAATAGTGGAACAAAATAAAAGAATGATCAATGTAAAATATTGCAATTGATATAAAGTAATCTCATTATTTATAAAATCTATATGCTTATCCAAGTTCATGCATTTGAACTCAATTACCTTATCATGCTATATGAATACCCTTTAGATAAACATGAAGGTAAAGAAAAAAAATACTTGAGAAAGAGAAATTCAGTCGACTTGAATGCTCCCCCTCAAAGTACTACCAAGGATGATAAAAATCATTAATTTTGGATAAGTCCTCAACAAGGAAAGCCAAATCAATTAAGCATGAAAGAAAAGCCAAATCAACGAAAGCATAATATTCATCAAGATAAGATCTGAAAGTTAATATTGGCAAGATGACATATTTAACCCATATGAAAGAGAGAGATAAGATAATAAGGACAATCACATACACTCTCATAAACCCTTCAAAATGAAAATATCATGACCTCAATCAATAAGATATAAAAATGAAGAAAATATGGGTCCATGATAAACTATGTATACGACATATTAGAGGGTATAGATAAATTAAAACAATTTATTTGCTCCCCCTCAAAATATGCGTAACTAGTTCCAAAGCACTTATAGCATAACATAGATAACTACAAGATCTAGGGGTAAATAAACTATGGATTTCTCTCCCTTGCTCGATGCATATAAGGCTACAATATCGTCAAAAGACGAATAATATCATCTTTAGACAATAAGAGATATCCAATTAAAACTTACTAAATATGAGAATTCAAAAGAATATTCCAATATAGCACATGTAATCAAAAGATGTCATCATGAAAAAGAATAAGGACAGTTAAAACAATCATGATGAGAGTCAAAATATTGCTCAAAAATAAAATAAAAATAAACCTCAAATATCATGTCCATGATTATCTTAATCAAGAAAGAACCAACTAATTTATTACTTTGCATGGACTAGGTATGTTGTACCACATATTTATCCAACAACGGATAAATCCAAACCTTGCTAATGGTAAATTAATAACCCATAAAGTTCAAATAGCAAAGGTCATATGTGATAAACCATGACTAGTCAAAGTAGAGTAATAAATTAACTTGATAATCTCATAACTAGATAATTTAAGACTACTTAATCATTAGGATCATTCATAAAGTAAACAAATGAATAAACATGATCCAATGATAAATCTCATCAAGAGAAAAATCAAAATCCATATTTATAAAGAATCTCATAAAACAATGAAAAATATGGAAAAGAGTCATTCTCATTTAAAAGATTGTAAACATAAACAAGAAGAGATGTAAATGATAATACGATAAAATCATGACTCAAAAAGTGAGAGAAAATTAAGAGATATATGCTAATGACTAATAAGGAAGGAGACATAAAGAAAGGAATCACAAACCTCCAAGAGAAACAAGTTCTAATCAAGAATTTATAAGACTAGTTTTAGAGAACCAACATATGTATCTAAAATAGGATACAAAATACATTTAGAAGAATCACAGATCTTGTTTATGTAAACTAGCATATCATTCATAGATGAAAAGAAAAACAATAGCTAGGTGAGTGAAAGTGACCAAATTATATAGCTTAACAATATATCATAAATAAGCAAGCTACATAACTAATTAAGAGTAATGAGAAAGTCATTAACAAGATAAATGTGCTCATTTAATCTTAAGTCACTAATACTAAAGATACTTGCTCAAGCATAGAGTTCACAAAGAGGGCAATACATTTTGAATGAACAAAATGATTTATTAGACTCTTTACTAAGCAAGGATAAGAGCATAAGATGACAAATAAATGAATTATTCTCTTATCAAGTATAGGCCAAAAGAGATATTCATGAAAACATAATAAAATAAATCTCTTTGCCAAGTATTGAGATTAATCCAAGATAATGAATTAATAGATCGATCTAGAGAATGCAAAATATTATAGCCATTATGCAATAAGTGTATTCTCTAGAAATAAAAAATCTCAACACAAAAGCTCAAACCATAGTAGCTAAAGTCATAAGAAATATGATGTAATAATTACATGTGTTCTCATGAGCTACAAAAACCATTGGGCAACAATAATTCAAAAAGAAGTATAAACCCAAAGATTGAGCAAAGAGAGATCATTAAGATCATGAAAGCTAAATGCTAAAGATATCAAGAAGTACATTTTTCAAAGAGCTTTAATAGTGCACCATAGTAAAATATAAAGATATAAACAAAAAATGCACTAATTAAGGAGGTGAATTTAACAAGCAAGATAAAGCACAAAACCAAGTGATCCTTAATAGAACATCCATAATTAGTCACGAGCACGACATAAACAAATATTCTCTCTCACCATCCCAACTTAAAGATATAAAAACAAATAAATATCAAAAGTTAGGAATCATTTATATATATGAAACTATATATATACGAATAGGTATACATGAAAAGATCAAAAATCAATTAAAAACATGTATCCATAATGCCAACCAAAAAAGGTCAAGAAGATATCATCAAAAGAAGACTTTAAGGAAGAAGCTAATTGATTCAAGAAGAACAAATTTGGTCAAAGGAATCAATAGCTAAGGTATGAGATAAGCACAAGTTTGAAGGTACAAGTATATTTAAATACTCTTCAAGTCAATATAAAACTTTCGCTTAACTCATATGCCCAAATAAAGATATTTAAACAAAAAAATATCAACATAAGAAATACATGATCTACATGAAAATTTTTTTTTAAAGAATATAGTCATGTATCCTTAATGAATGTTGAAAAACTATCATAAATTCAAAGCACATATAAATAAGCTTTATTAGGCAAAAACATAATTGATTCATAAGAGGTTTAATCAAAATAAAATATGAGAATCAATAATGGATATATTATGTAAGCACAAGGTTAAAATGGAAGTATAAGTGTATACTTGTCAAGTGATAACAAGCTTGTGCTAAATATATATATTCACAAATACCGATTTAAAGTAAATAATACATATTAAGAAGAAATCGGTAAGAAGTAACTATTTCAATAACTTTAATGATGGAGAGTTAAAATCATATTAACTCAAATCAAAATCAAGCTCCTATGGACTAGAGTGATATTCATGCTTTATAAATAAAGATTAAGAATAGCGAGCATGCATGTATAAATGTGTCACACTTAATAAAAAATGAGTGATAAACTACATAGTGTGAACTAATCATTTAAGCCGAGTAACTAGTCATGCTAGATAAAAGAATTAATAAGAAAATTAACTAAGCATGCTAGTATTAAATCTCACATTGATTTATATAAAGGACAACTAAAAGATATCAATGTGAGCGAGTAGCAAGACATCAAGTGAAACATGCTAGATTCTATAAATATAAACAATTTAAAGAGAATCGCTTAGCATGTTACCAAAGTGGCTCTAGTGGCCAAGCTTGTGTTGGTGCAATTGCTTGGAAGATGACCTTTGAGCTTTGTAACCACCAACACGCTCCTCGGTGCTATGTTTCGATACAAGAAGCTTCACCTACAACATTAGATGAAGACTTTGGTATCCAAATAAACTTGGATCCACATTTATTAGCTTTAGAGACCCATATAGCACTTACTCTAGCATTAGTAGTGAAGGTCCTACGAATAGGGCATATAAAGCTCATGTGTCCAATGCGAGAGCAATAGAAGCATCTAATGCTAGTGTGTGCACATGTATCAGAATGAGCATGGTTATGAACATGTGACATACTAGAATGATGAATGTCTCTAGAGTGAGCATGCATGGATTTGGTCTTAAGAATATCATGTTCTAATATCAAATCATCATGCATACAAGTAAGAGAATCAAATTTAACATTTAAAGCATTATTCTCTTTTTCAAATAAAACCATTCTAGAAATAAAATCATCATTTTGTTTCTTTAAAGAGTCAATAGAAGAATCATGCAAATGATTTAGCTCATGAGTTTGCCTCTTAAGATCTTCTATTGATGAGGAAAGAGATTTGATTTTTAAAATTAAAGCCTCATTCAAACTCTTTAAAGAAACACAAGATGAGTTTTGAGAATTAAGTCTAGATAATAAAACATTGTTTTTATTTCTCAAAAACTCATTTGCTTCTTCTAAATGAACAACCTTTTCAGAAAATTCTTCATTTGTGAAATGAAGGTTATCAAGAATCTCTAAGGATTGTTTAGCCATGGCTTTCCACTTAGAGCATTTCTTGTATTTAGAAGAAATAAGATTGTCTATGCTACTAGAAGTAAAACCCTCTTTATCGGAGGAGGAGTAGGAGGAATACGATGCCATAGAAAAACAACAAGGATCTACTCTAAGGATGTTAAGCCTAACAATAGAGTCCTTGCTCTGATACCAATTGTAGGAATCCTAAAGGGGAGGGGAATAGGGTCAAGCTAACTAAACAAGCACTTAGCACAAGCTAATAGGCAATTTAAAAATATAAGTACAAGAGAAGAAGCAATAACAATACCGACACCCGATGTATCCTGGTATCCTCCCTAGAGGTAATCCAGTCCCGGAACTCTCTCCGAATTTAATCCACTATTTGAGCAAATAGTTACACACGAGTTTGGATCCGAAGAACTCGCCAACTTCTTACACGAGAGCTTTAATCCGAAGGGCTCTCCGACTTCACACCGAGAGTTTGGATACGAAGACTCTCCAACTTCAACCGAGAGTTTGGATACGAAGACTCTCCAACTTCAACCTTTCACAATAGGTTTTGATCTCCTTATACAATAAGATGAAGATCTCACTTTTCAACTCAATAACTCTAACACAATTTGTGGATGGCAAATGAAAGCTTTGTAGAGTTATATGTGGATAAGCTTTGGTGGTTTAAAAATTTTTAGGCTCAAAGCATCAACCTTGAATGAAGGGGTTCAAGGCTATTTATAACCAAAGCAAAGGAAAGTGCAATAATATAACTTTCTCAGGCTGACGGATCATCCGTCGGATTTCCACAGAAATCCGCCGGATCATCCGCCTGTATAGTCCAACGGCTATAAATAGAGCCGTTGGGATCAATCATTCGTAAGATCCGGCCGTTGGAATGCAAACGGTCATATGGCAGAAAATCCGTCGGAATTCCGTAATTTTCCGTCGGATAATCCGAACACTCATAGAAGGTATTCTGTGAGACCATTCGGATCATCCGTCGGATTTCCGCGGAGATCCGTCGGATTATCCGCTAGGATTCCGAAGATTGTCCTGGGTTATTTTCTACCCTAGCTTTCGATTTTGTCATAGATTTCTTGTGTTTACAATTATTCCTAAGACTCATTTAAAGACTCCAGATATACTATAGCAGGTGTAGACTTCATCAGAGTCTTGAAATGATGATGGTATGGCTTGGCTTCTTCCTTTGATAGGTGCTGGCTTTTTTCTTTGGCGGCAGCTGTCCAAAGATATCCAGTTTATGAAGCTTCGCCCCCGAACCCCCGACGAGGGGCGCTGCCCCCTCGACCCCCGCTCGCTGACCGGGCAGCGGAACCCCCGAGTGCGTGGCTCCGGAGATGTCGTCGGGTGGTTCAGAGAAATCTTGTAGGATCCGTCGTCTTTAGCCTACCATGATTTCTTCAATGCATATGTCCACATTGATCTTGCTTATTGCTTTTCTGCATGTACATGTTAGACGAACAAAGCAATATACATAGTAGCAAGTATGATAAGTTTAATGTACATTAGGATAATGCTGAGTTTAAGTATAAGTGCTAAGGTGATAGCATAGATGTTAGTGATATCATAATGATTAAACTTAATTGAATAACCACAATCAAAAACATAGTTTTGATTTTGGCAACTCGATTAAATTTAAGATAGAAAGCTCATATCACTAATATATAAACCAATAGGCACATATCACCAAAGGTATAAGTATAAGTAGAAATGCTATAGTGAGAGTATAAAGATTAGTGATAATAAAATGCTAAACTTAACAGATTAACCATATTGAAAAATATGATACAATCATTAGGCCAACAGTCGGCCACGCGTGACCGGAGCCCGACGGCCGCCGTCACAACCAACACCAATTTAAACCCAAATCCTTATCCTCCTGGCTGCCAACAGCCACATCTCCGTCCATGACCACCACCGATCAAACTCCACCATCGGTACCAATACACGTTCGCCACCACCATCACCAAGAAAGACAACAACTGATTTACTCACCTCATCGAGGCCAGCGACAACTGCGGTGGCGTCGCGGTAAACCCTTTCCCCCATCGACCTCCGTCAGATCTGCCAATCTCCTCCGCGACCCCGTCCATCCCGACCGTGCGACCATGCGCCGCAGATCCGGCCGCCCAAGACCAAGCGCCCACTAACTCGATCTCGACAGCGTCTGCGATCCGCTGCAATACGCACGCGACGAGCCGCGCCCAGCCGCGATATGCCCAGCATCCTCGTGAGTAAACCTACGCCTCAATTACCAGCGCTGCCCGCGCGCTCGAGAACTCCGTCTTCACCACCATCTCGCGAGCGCTGCATCAGCCGCAGACCGGCGCCACCGCGACGGTCTCCTCCTCCAATTTCTCGATCTCCCCGCTCCTCTCCCGAGCACACCCTCTTTCCCGTCCCTGGCGCCTCCAACTTCCCCTTTTCGTGCTCTCCGCCGCCTTTCCGTCTCCCTTAAGGCTTCTCTCTCTCTCTCTCTCTCTCTCTCTTCCTTCATTTCCTTTGATTGTTGCTTCTTCCTTTTCTTTTCTTTTCTTTTCTTTTGTGTTGCTTTATTCCTCTCAAGCCTCGAAAAAGGAAAAACAGCACAATAGTACTGTTGTTGATGTGCTTTTGTGGTTTATGATTTGTTTTTATATATTTTTTTCTTCTTGTCTTATTTGTTTTTTACTATTACTTAAATATCAATGTAAATAAGAATGTCAGATATGCAGTATTATTACTATAATTATTATTATTTTGCTATTTATAGTATTACTAATTGTTTGGAAAGATATAAAATATTATGTTAATTATTGCTATTTAGATTATAATTTATTTTGACCTGAAAATTAATTTGACAAAAAAATTGTTTTAGCACTACAAAGTTTTTTTTTCCATACTTTTACATATTTATCTAAAATTACATATTTGACAAACTAAAAATGATTTTTGATTTCCAATACGTTTTTGACTAATAAAAACGTAGCTTCTACATAGAAACCTTCTTTTTAACTAATTTGGAGTTTTTGCCTCAAAACATTTTTTTTCATATTTTTATTATTATTTATCCACTTAATAAAATATATTTTAATACTATAAATATTTTTGTAAATGTAGCTTCTCGTTATAAATTTTCAAGTACATATTTAACTAAATAAACTTTATCTCTCAAGTATTATAAATATATTTTCAAAAATCGTATATGTATTCTAAATTCCCTCAACTATCATCCGTCCCTGCTAATCGTATATCCTACCCTCTTCCAAAACTGGACTACCTTATGACTAACCTAGCTAAATTGACCGTCCTGGACTCGACAGAACAGTTTGTGCCCCATCAGAGGACGTCTTGCAACTTCAAAATCATAGTCAGTGCCACCTTGATCATCGTACCCCACCAGGCGACCCCACCAGGCAAGTATACCTTGATAATTAATTAACTGTCATATTATTTATTTTTTGCATTATTTACTTTGTTTCATCTTTGTTATTTTTAATTGTTATAAACTGCGCGTCCAAGCCGCACTTGGGTGCAAGCGACTCTATTAGTCGTTTTACTTTACTATATGCATGTTAACTTAGTTTTAGCGGACTACCTTCTTGTTAGGGGATATTCTTATATCTCCTTAGGCTATGACACTCATACTACACGGTTTGAGACATTTTGCTAGGGGCACGACTTATGGACTGGCCATCTCTAAAGTCGTGTGACGGTAGTTGTTCGTAACTGCTATGACTAGGGTATAGAGACTCAAGCAGTTACAAAACTGGACAGGTTATGGACATGACTTGAACAGTGTGGGAAATATTGGAAGAGGACAGTCGCTAGTGCGTATGAAAATCCAAACAGGTAAACCACAGTCTCCGGATGGAACTGTGGCGATTTATATTTGCAGATGCCCTCTGACATTTTGGACGTTACGGACGGATACAGATGACTGGATGCCAGTTACGTACATGTAGCCTAAATCCCACCCATGCGCATGAAAGTTGTCCTCTAAATTGCACAATAGATGGTTAGCATTCCCTTTTGTATATTGGTGTCTAGGAGAGTCTTGCATATTATTATTATTTTGACAGTTCATATTAGCTTGTTCTTTATTTATCTTGTTACGTCCCTCTGAGGAACTGGTGATTTCTCCAGGTGTGTTTTATGATTTTTGCAGGTGCTCTAGCTAAGGACATAGTTTACCATCTACCTTCGCGATTGCTAGCTTTTGGATCGTCTTTCGCTTCGTTCGACTCTTCCACCATTGCTATGTATTCTCTTTTTTTATTGGTAGTGGATTTGTCTCCGCCCAACGTTTTATACAAATGACATTTATAAGTGATTTTGTGATATATTTATTTGTGGATGAGATTAGTTTCATGGCTTTCTATATTTTACAGCTTATGTATACATACGAGATTTCCGTATATTGGAGTATGCTTCGTATGTATACAGCTGGCATGTCTACATACTTGGTCCTAAGTAATTTGGGACTGGGGCGTTACAGGCACAGTCCTCTTCTTTCCGTTGAAGAGTTCATTTGATGCCACCGCCGCAGTCTCCTGGTTGTCATAGTATATTGGTATCGCCGGTATTTGTGCCCCAACCACTGGAAGATCATACATGAGCTCCCAAAACCATTCTGCTTCCTCGGCTGCGGTATCAAGTACAAAGAACTCAGATTCTATGGATGACCGCGAGAACATAGTCTGTTTCTTCGACTTCTACGATATAGCAGCTCCACCCATTATGAAAATGAATCCACCTGTGGACCTCTTGCTCTCCACCTCTGAGCACCAGTGGCATCACTGAAGCCTTCCACTACCGGCGGATCTCCGCTGTAGTATAATGCATAAGTCTGAGTCTTCTTGAGATATCTTATAACCCATTTCACAGCTTTCCAGTATTCAACACCTGGGTTGCTCGTGAAACGACTTAGCATTCCCACGACGAAAGTTATGTCAGACCTTGTAGCAGTAGTAGCATACATCAAACTTCCGATTACGCTTGCATACTCCAGCTGCCTGACGCTTTCTCCTGAATTAGGCTTCAGCTTCAGATCATACCTGTACGGCGTATTGATCCCTGGAAGATCCCGATACCCATAACAAGTGATCATCTTCTCAATATAATGAGACTGTGACAGCGCTAGTCCATTGTCTGTCCGGATGATCTTGATCCCTAAGATCACATCAGCTTCCCCCAAGTCCTTCATACTGAACTTGCTCGAGATGAATTTCTTTGTCTCAGTGACACAACCCATATCCGTACCTAGGATAAGCATGTCATCCACGTACAGACAAACGATCACACCTCTTCCATCTGTGAACTTCGTGTAAATACACTTGTCCGTCTCGCTGACCATGTAGCCATTTGACCTTATAACTTTGTCAAATTTCTCATGCCACATCTTGGGAGCCTCTTTAAGACCGTACAAAGATTTTACCAACTTGTAGACTTTGTTTTCAAGACCCTTGATGACAAATTCCTCTGGCTATCGCATGTAAATCTTTTCGGTCAGCTCGTCATTTAGGAAAGCCATTTTTATATCCATCTGATGTATCACCATCAACATTCTGATGGTGGTCATCCGGGCTACTGGAGCATACGTGTCAAAGTAGTCAATCCCCTGCTTCTGAGAAAACCCCTTGGCTACCAACCTAGCCTTGACCTTGTCAATAGTTCCGTCTGCTTTCATCTTCTTCTTGAAGATCCATTTGCATCCGATGGATTTTGCTCCTTCAGGAAGATCAACCAACACCCAAGTGTTATTTGAGGTGATTGTCAATCGTCTCCTTCCAAAAAATTACGTCTCTGGTCTTCATCGCCTCATCATAGGTAAGCGGATCTGCTTCCACATGATAAGTGACAAAGTCACTTTCGAAGTCCTTCGGCCTCCTCACACGCTTAGCTGACGGCTCAGCTTGTTCTGGTTCAATCGTTGTTTCAACAACAACATCTTCTTGGACCACATCTTTATTGAAGACTTCAGTTTCCTGCGCACCCTCATTGTTCTCCGGTATATCCGCAAGAACAATATTCTTGTGCCTTGCAAATTTGTCTTCAAAATATTCTGCGTCGCGAGATTCAATGATATGATTTAAATCAATATCAAGAAATCTCCGAGCATCACTCTTCTCGGCATACCCCAAGAAGATCGTCTTAGTAGTCCTTGTCCCAAGCTTCTGAATCTTCAGATCTGGAAGCTTGACATATGCCAGACACCTCCACACTCGAATGACATTCAAGTTAGGTCTGAACTTGAACCAGAGTTCATGAGGAGTAATGTCTGAAGTTGCATGAGGCACTCTATTTAGAATAAAAGTGGCCGTCAATGCAGCTTCTCCCCAGTAGCACTTAGGAAGACCCGCAGTCAACATCATTGAGTTAATCATTTCTGTTAACGTTCTGTTCTTCCTCTCTACTACTCCATTTGATTGAGGAGAGTACGAAGCCGTAGTCTTATTGAAAACTCTATGTTCTTTGCAGAACGATGCGAATTTATGAGACCTGTACTCTCCACCTCGATTACTTCTTATTCTTTTGAGTTGTTGTCTAATCTGTCGCTCAGCTTCGGCTCTGAACTCCTTGAACTTCTTGAATGCTTCGTCTTTAGCCTTCAGCAAGTAGACGAACGCATACTTAGAGAAGTCATCGATGAAGGTTATGAAATATTTCATCCCAGCCTTTATAGAGAACTGTTTTAAGTCACAGATATCGGAGTGTACCAACTCCAGAAGATCTATAATTCGATAAATTCGAGAAAAGGGTTTCCATGTGATCTTCCTTTGAGCACAAACTTCACATTTCTCTACCTTACCCCCACACTTGGAGATAAGCCCTAGACTAGACATTATGTTTATTCGTTTACAATGAACATGTCCCAGTCTAGTATGCCACAACTCAAAAGTATAAGCAGAAGGAGTAATTGCATTAATAATATTAGACTGATTTATAAGCTAAATTTTGAACATTCCTTCAGTATAAAAAGTTTTTCCGAAATATGTTCCTTTGATAGACATCACCATCTGGCCAGTATCGATGTCCATCCTGAGGCCTACGTTGTAGAGTAGGTCTCCTGAGATCAGGTTCTTTGCGATAGCAGGTACATGCTTCACACCTTGAAGCGTCAGAGACTTTCCCGAAGTCAGCTTCAAAAATACCGTCCCAATCTCGAGCACTTCAGCTTGTGCCTGGTTTGCAACCATGACCACTTCAGAAGTTGGTGTATAGGTGGTAAACCACTCCTTGCTGGAGCAGACATGGCAGGTGGCTCCAGTGTCTACCTACCAGTCAGAGTCAGTCCCTACCGCATCAACCTACGCAATCATAGCAACAACGTCAGTGATTATAGATACTTTGCTAGATTCTCCTTGCTCTGATTGCTTGGTCTTTGCTTTGCATTCATTTTTGAAGTGGCCCTTCTCCACTTGGCCTGAAGTTTAGTAGCCGCAGTGATTGCGGCAGCAGACCCAACATCTGGAACAGTAGGTTCCTCTTCAAGAAGCACGTGATCAACGTCTCTGAGTTGAAGAGTGAGATAAACCTTCCTCTTCCAGACTTGATAATGCTCTCCATCAAAATTTTCTAACTTACAGAAGTCAGTATTGAGGAGTGAAGCATTAAAGTTTTCCATCATAGGAATATAGCTTTGAGATTGTTAGTGCCGGAGCACAATTTTTCGATAGAAAATTGAGAAGATAAAACAGTTATAAAAACAACGTTCCAACGCAATACTTCAAGGAAGATTGCGCAAGTTTAACGAAGATTTAAGAAGATCTTATTACAGCACCATATGATATTACGAGAATCTAAAAAGATTTCGTAATCCACAGCAGCGAAGAAGATGACAGACGATTGATGGATGAATATCTTGCTGGGGTGAATGATCACCGTTGCTCAAAGCTATATTCGCCCCATACGAATAGCTTCCAGGAACCAGCAAGTTTGTCGGAGAACTTTAGAACACTCTTGCTCTTCTGACTCCTCGGATCGTATACGAACTCCCGTACAAAAGCAACGCTGGTGCAAAGTTTCTCTTCTCTATCACAGCTTCTGTTTACTTGTGTTAAGAAACACTTGTAAACTTTCGTAACTCTCTGTATATGCCTGTATAATTGTCTGTAAGAGAAAAGAGACCTTTTATAGGCCCGAGTAGCAACTGTCCGGTTAGCACCACATTCGGGACGTGGTAAAAATTACTCCGAACGTACAGTAACCGCTCAGATCATGCACAGGCACGATTTAAAGCAAGTTACGCAACCTAGCCTGCGCAACCTGGCAGCACAACTGTCTCGCGTAACGAGCGTAACTTAAGTGCAAAGTGTGCCAACAAAATGCTACATTATGCCTCATGAGCCCATGAACCCGAGTCCATGTCCGAGTCCGAGTCGCTAAGCCCCTACGGAACTTAGCTCCAATAGAAATAAATTTTCCAAGAGCAAAAAGCATGAATGCTTTCAATTGTTTATTTAGCCTTTTTTCCCATTATAAAAATAACCCCACATGGCACACCCATGTGCACCTCGACACCACATGTGCATCTCTAAAAGAGCATAGCTAATATATAGAGATACAACTCTTTTGGCTTAGCCGATGTAGGACTAAAGTTCCAATATAAAAAGGCCAAAACCCAACATCTACTAATGATGCTCTTGCTATTAATAATGCTCTCAGTGTAGCTGTTTTTATATTAAAAGATCCAAGTCTGGAAGAAGAAAAAATGGAAAAAAACTAAAGGGTCCACGAGCCCCCATACACTATCGTCGACTTTCTCTGTTCGACATCTTGCATCCAAGTTCCGTAGGTGTTTTTTAATATGATGTGATCTGATGCATAAGAGTACTGCAACTTATATCAAGTAGAATCCTAAAAGTACAGGCACTCCAAACTAGTGTCGTGTCAAGGATCGGTCCCGGAATAAGCCTGACAAACCATCAGACTTGGACAATTCTTTGGTTAGGACAACCCCCAGACCCCTAAGTCCCTACCTCTCCACCAATAGAGCATCCGTGGTCCACCCCAACTCTTCCATATCAGTTGAACTAGCAAATCCACCAAGTCTATATTTTGAGTTTCTACTGGAAAGGTCTCGAGCAGCTACTCAAGGAGAAGAACTCGGAATTCGGACTTCACGTTTCCATCAAAACCAGAGACTTCGACACTGCTGCCAACCCCCCTCGCCATCAGTTTTTTTAATATCATAATTTCGAGTCAAGAACAAAGGACAAACAAATTTAACTCTGACTAGGACAATCCAACCTCCTGGACCGGTCCTGATCGGGTCAATGTTGTTTCTTTCACAACACACGACACGACGAATACTCCAAAATAAACAAGGATATGGAAAAATCAACTCCCGTGCCAGTGACGCAACATCTTTATTGTGTCATGTTGTATTTGTATCCTATCTCCCTAAAACATGGTCGAACTTCCAAGCTTAAATTTCAAAGAAAAACCATGATAACTGCAAGGAAAAGCAAATTGGCTTTGTGTTGACAATACACAATTCATAGACATAAAAGGAATTATGAATCCAGCAAAAAGACCCTGCACATATCTTCATAGGCTAATTATTTCCACTGTTCTAAAAGGGACGCAGCGGGATAGCGAAACGGGCTTACCTTCGTGCTTGGCAATGGCCAAGTCGATCGGTGATGACGATAACTGGACCACCGTTGCTTGGTAAGAGCGAAGCGGTGTCACAAAAACTCCGACGTAGGGCCTTGTGAGGGGTCCGTATGAAGGTTGCTTGAAAACCTCAAGCGAGGGGCTTCCGAATCCACAGAACAGTCGAGTCCGCGACCAAGAAAATAAGAGAACAAATCTCAAACTTTAAAGAAGAATTTTATTGATTAAAAGTTATTTTCGATTGCATACAAAAGGTGTCTATTTATAGGACTTTTGTGACAACCTAATCCTAACAAAATAAAGATAAAATCTATCCAAATAAAAAATAAAGTCAAAATAAGAATCCTATCATAAATAGGATTATAGAAAAAGTAAAGAAAAGAAAAATAAATCCAAGAGGGAAGAGGAAAAGAAAAAGAATCCTAGAGATACTAGGATTCTACGCTATATCATTCTCCCATGCTTCAAGAGTGTCACTACCACATTTCTAGCTTGAGGGTGTTTTGGTCATTTGGTAAATTTTTGAATTTTTAATTAATTTGTTGAATTGGTGGTTGATATATTGACTTTGACTTATTGAGACTTTGTAGACTAGCCTAGAACCTAACCCTAACTATGGTAACCCTAGTCTAACCTAAGTTAACCCATTCTAGTCACTTAGAATTTAGTTTTGGAATAGAATAATTAAGTTTAAGTGAAATCATTTCATGACTTATGGTTTAATGCCATGACTTGTGATTTCATGACTTAATGACTTATGACTTAAGCCCATGGGCCATAATATGAAACCCTAACCCTAGCTAGACAACCCATGGCCGACCAAGAGGATCCCCCCATTTAAGGTCCTAATGACTTGTTCTTACCTCTTTTGTGTTCATCCAAGCTTTTGAAGGAAAGGTAATTTCTCCACTTTCCAAAATTCATAGAAAATCCATTTTTAATCTTTTTCGACCCAAATCTTTTGTATACGATTCTAACCATCCTCTACTTGCTGATTTTGAGGAGCAATCTCAGTTTTAGAGCAATTGGGAGGAGTTGGCTAGCAACGGGAACCGTTTGGTTTGGGGCTTTTCCTTGATCCTTGCAATCCATAGGTAAACCCCTCAAATTCTAATTAATTCCTGTTTTTAGTGCATGGTAGCTTAGATCTAGGTGTCTCCTGGCTACATTAGAAGTTTGGTGCAAATTGCATTAGGTTTCGTGTTCGTATCGGACACGTATCAAATACATAGGCTAGGTGTTTGATGAAATGCCTCAACCATGGTTTTGTGCTATTTTTACAAATGTTTCTGAATAGGATCCTAGATCTATGGCTTGCTTAATGTTTTTTGTCCTTGCTCAGTGGTTTTGGAGTCGTGTCGTGTCCACACGAGGACACGAACACGCCCGCAGTAGCACGTGCACTGTGTCCTGCATCACGGGGTCTATTTCTTTCCGTACAGGACACGTGGACATGCTATTTTTGCCTAGGATGATGGGCCAATGACTGTCAACAGTCTCCCAAAATTTGAGCTCGAATGGTGGTATGTGCGAGAAGTTCTTCTTCCCGCACTTGTCGCGCGAGCTGTTGTGCGCACGCAGAATCCTTCACAGACACGCGGCTAGAACTGACACGACATATGTCTAGGACACGGTGCAGGCTATCACAGGGGTAGCCCTACCCTAGGCGTACGTGTGTGCACGGCCACGTGTCACCACGTGGCCGTTGTTGTGCGCTGGACACGCGTGCACGCGTGCACGATGCTGCGCACAGTCCTGTGCACTCGTGTGGTATTTTAGTGTCGTAGACACGGCTGTGTCCACTTGGTTGGACACGTATGCATTGGTTGGCACGTGTACGTGTGTGTTACTAATTACCAACCCTAAATTTGTGAGATTAACATGTAATTAGCTGTCAAATTCATTTTCCCCCAAATGACTGATACACGTTCCAGTTTCGAATTCTGAGAATTGATTTCCCTTTTAAAAACTGATTTTTCTATTTAATTGCCATGCTAAATAACTTACACATGTGTATTAGATTACTATAATGTTGGTTATCGACTGGTGTTAGGTTTTTGGTTTTCGAATTAGGTTTTGAAGGTTGAACTGCTATATATAGCACTGTCAACTGATACATGTTTCAGGATTTGAAATTCTAAATTCCATTTTTAAACTGAAATTGATGCTTAATTTGCCATGTTTGATTCATACACATGTGTGTCAGTTTGCGGTTAATGATGGTTACATGAATTGGTGAGGATAGCAAGGTTTTGGGATTTCAAAAGGTATTTTTTGATGTTAAACTGATGTTCACTAAACTGTCACTTGTTTATCCTGAGAACTAAACATTCCTAAGATTAAATTCCAGTTCCTGAGATTTCTAAAAGTTTCACATTACATTGCACCCTATCACTTAACTGCCATGACACACATAAACATCACTGTCCTATTGACACATATACATTCATGTTCACTCTCCACTAACCTAGCTAACTATCACATTTATTCACTATCACCCACTACTGTTAACTGTCACACATATACTAGACACTGTCACCTTGACACACTTGTATTTGATTTCAGTTCGCTAACCTATTTCCTATCTAAATACACACATTGATATATGCACTAGCTATGGCATTGACACACATTTCCTAATAACCTGCTACACTCTACTGTTTCCCTATTAACCATTGACACAACCACCCACTGTCATATGGTAACACAGGACACACTAAATTCTATATGTGAATCACACACACACATGTACACATAGACACAAACACATGTATCCCTCTTCCTATCTCTCTATATATGTGATATATTATAATGTAGCCTATAAATGAATGTGTGTTAATTATATTAAATTAGATAAATATTTAAGTGTATGAGATGTGTGAGAATATACAATATGTGTGGAATGTATGATATAGCCTATGGCTCATAGCCTATGTATATGGCTTGAATGCCCAGTGAATGTGTGTTGTTGGCTGGTATAGCCTAGTTTTGGTGTGTGCTTGCTAGAATAGGCTGGTTAGGCTTAGCGAGACTTGTTTGGGTTAGGCTTGACCTAGTTGACCTAGTTTGAATAGAATAAGTTGACTAGAGTTGACCAAGGGTTGACTTTAGCCTAGATTGACCCCAAACATCATGTAGATGCATTATAGCAGTCTGTTATATTATTTTGGTCATGTAGTGACTTGTACTGTTCTATAGGAGACAGACACCACTCCTCGGATAGTAGATTCTCTTCAGATATTTAGGATACCAGGCGAGTACATTTTCTGATTATTTCATATCCTATTTAGGAGTATATTTTATGCTTTAGATTACTTTACTTGATGCTGACACATTGGTAACACGGATTAGTACTATATGGATCTTGTCATACGATGTTATCCCCTTAGCGGATACATCGGGTATTTTATGTTCGTGTACTTTATCATGAGCATCATGTACTCCTTGTGTTCGTGCTATTCGTGTACAAATCGTGTAAAATCGTGTATACTCATGTGCTCACATGATCATCGTGTACAACTATACTTCGTATGTAATAACATAACTTGACTAGATCCTTGTGTATTGATTGGGGCGGGGGAGTAGAAGTGGTTATGTATTTAATCCAGTAGATTACTCGTGTACAACCTCTATAGATTACTCATGTACAACATCGTGCCGTTTACATAACCGTCTTGTACTCTAAATCACTAGCACTGATAGTTCTCTTATATACTGTAGCTATTTACTTACAGTCTTTTTTTTTACATCATGTTGTTCTTCCAGTTTTATGTATCTTACTCTCTAGCATGTTTATATTTCCTAACCTGTTATGATTTATTGAGATGTACTGTACTCGCTCCTGTCCTGACTGGACCTGTTGAAAATATTACAGAGGACGAGGCTGAGGCGTTCTATCCCACCTATTACGGGACTACCTTAGAGGACTGTTGTGACCTAGACCAGCAGCAGGACCCCTTAGCAGTGGATGACACTCCCTTAGACTAGGATGTCTTTCATTGCATTATTCTGGATTACTGTATTGAGAATTTTGAGATGTTATCTGGATAAGTATTATCTTAGACACTTAGACTTTTATCTGGATTGTATCTCTGTGGATTTCATTTCTGTTCATATCTATCTTTCATCATATTCTACCTTAGATGTGATTGAGACTGTATTTGCTATGTCACATCCATTCGGAGTATATATACTGTACATGTACCTTATATATTGTTAGATGTTTGACCTAGGACAGCGTTCTATCGCCGACACTGCGGAGTAGGCTGGACGTACCCACGTCTCGTGCCCTTACTCTAGGGTGTGTTTTCCATTGATTATCAAAGAACAGAACAATTTTATGGGAGGACTGAACTTTAATTTATAATTACAAACTCGTTTGTACAAAAGAGAGCCTAGGAACAAAAACCTAGGAAAAGCAATCTAAGTACAATTGTTTAATTTGGATTCTGGGGGGTGACGGTAGAGGCTCGGGAAAGTGCTATCAACTCTGCCTTACCCCTTGGACGATCGGATGCAACCTCGGCTCCGGCGAAGAAATGCTCTGTGTGTATCTCTGCATTTTCTCTGTGTGTATATGCAAGGGAATAGCACCTTGCTATTTATAGGAATTCATGATAAGTGGGGTGTACAGCCACGTGGCTAATTTTAGGCCACATCTTCATAACTGTACCTTAAGAAGTGGGCAGTTGGGGATTGGTTAAGATTAATCTTAATCTGTTTGTTACAATAAATCTGAACTGTTATGATCTGTTGGTTGCAATAAATCCGAATTTGTTAAGACTTGGTCAACTCCTGCCACGTGTCTCAACTGATACTCTTGTGGTGAGTCGCATAAATGATGCATCCTGGCTGAGCCGTATGAGGGACTGTCCCACAACCGAGCCGCATGAAGAGTGTCTCATGGCCGAGCCGTATGAAGGACTGCCTCCATGATTGAGCCGCATGAGAGTGGCCTCATAACCGAGCCGCATGAGGGTGGCCCCCATAACCGAGCCGCATGAGGGTGGTCTCATAACCGAGCCGCATGAGGGTGGCCTCATAACCGAACCGCATGAGGGTGGCCTCATAACCGAGCCGTATGAGGGTGGTCTCATAACCGATCCGTATGAAGGTGGCCTCATAACCGAGCCGCATGAGGGTGGCCTCATAACCGAGCCGCATGAGGGTCACTCAGGCGATCCGCATAAAGAACTTTCTTGAAATTGGTGAACTGTGCCAGCTATCATAGAGATTTTCTCATCTTTTTATAAGCATGTCGCATCTCTTCTTTATGTTAGAGCCATCATTTCTGTTAGAGTTGTCACTTTGTGTCAGACAATTAATGGCCAGCTGTACGGAGTAATTATGGCCAGTTGTATAGGCCTATTTCGAACCGCATAAGGCCACGTGGCTCCTCATGAGGCTTTCTGAGCCGCATGAAGCTCTCGGGAATTTTGAGCCGTATGAAACTCCCTAAGTTCTGAGCCGCATGGAGTTTCATGTTGATTCTGGGCCGCATAAGAATTACTATACTTTTCCATGCTTCTACAAGACCCCCTTCAAAGTTTTTAATTTATAAAATTGAAATACTTTGAATAAGAAGCATTGGTATGTCTGCATAAGCTATTTATGCCGCATAGACTTCTCTGGCCGCATAGGATTCTCTGGCATCATGTGCTTCTCTGGCCGCATAGGCTTCTCTGGCCGCATAGACTTTTCTGGACGTATAATGGTCTTCGTGCCATGTAGGCGTCTCATTAATTGCTTTTGATTTGTCTTGATTTTTAATGCCGTCTTTTGGATAGGATCCCAAGAGTCGGCATTAAATATTTTGATTTACCTTGATGATTCTGAGCATTCTTTTTTACATGAAAGGGGATAGAATCCCAAGGGTCGGCTTTACCTTCTAGGCATCATGAAATCCGAAGCGTTTATCGGTTCATACGCCCCTGTCAACCTATAAATATGAGCAATTTTTGAAGAGAGAGATTCTTTACTCTCTTCTTTCTTTAAGCCTTCGTGCCCTAGTCACCGTCTCTTCTCCTCTTTCGATCATCAATGGCTCCTAAGGCTTCCTCATGTGCTGCAGCGAAGGGCAAAGGAGTTGCCTCTTCGTCGACGATCTTAGTTCACCCCGACGTTCATCCTGCTATTGACGGTAAGAGCGTTGATAAGAACTGCATGGATTCGAACCCTATTCATAATGGCTATGTCGCATGTTTTATGTGCGGGCCTTTGGCATATAATGCTCTCTTCGTCTTCATTGAACTGTTAAGTTCAGTGTAATGAATCTGCATATGCTGTACTGTGTGGGCCGCATGAAGACCCACCAAACATAGCCGCATAAGCTCTTATGAACCGAGCCGCATGAAGACCCATCAAACAGAGCCGCATAAGCTCCTTTATAAACTGGGTCCCGCCAAACAGAGCCGCATAAGCTCCTTATAAACTGGGCCCCACCAAACAGAGCCGCATAAGCTCTTATGAATTGAGCCGCATGAAGACCCATCAAACAGAGCTGCATAAGCTACTTTATAAACTGGGCCCCACAAAGCCGCATAAGCTCATGTAAATTGGGCCGCATAAATACCCCCCAAACAGATCCGTATAAGCTCTTTATAAACTGGGCCGCATAACAACCCACCTAACAGAGCCGCATAAGCTCAGAAAGTATTAAGTGTTTTTTTCTCTGGCTATCTTCTGACTTCTTTCTTGTCTTTTTTCAGTGAAGTTGCCAGTCAATCCTACGGAAGAACTCTTGGTAGGTCGCGCCCAATCTGCTGTGGGTGTGAGGTTCGATCATTTAGTTGATTATGTGTCGGACCAGCTTCCCAAAGATGAACCTGAGGAGAGGCTGAGAGATATCAAGAACCAGTCCTTCTACTTTCTCTTAGGTATGATGAACTCGAGAAAATTGGGGGGCCAACACCTGAAACCTGCGTTCCTCTTTGGGCATGTCCTGACTATAAAGAACCCCAACATTTTGGATATATCTGAAAGTTGGAGCTTTTCTTCTAACGGGGTGGCGATCCACATTCCTCAGATGGAACGTCACTTCCCGTTGTCGTGGTTCAACATGCTGCCAATGGACAGGAAAATGGTGGGCTCCTTGACTCCAAGCCGGCAGGGGATGTTTGTGGACGATATTCACTATAACAGAAACATAGGGCCGGTGGTCGCGAGCAGGACGCCGGTCAGCTGCTATGTGATGGGGTTGGCCCCGGGTAGCTTCTTAAATGTACAGGATCCCAACTTCCGGTTTCTCTGGCTGACACTTTCATGAACCAGCTTGCTCAGAAGGGGTCCTACCCCATTGGTCGGTGGGCGCTGCTGAATTGGATAAACCCCATCCCTTCGTGGACCAACTTGACCATGTAGATTTTGCGGACATACGAGAATCTCCTGCACGAGATTGGCTTGTATCATGCCATTCGGGGCACCTGTTATGGTCTGCCCATAAACAAGAAACTCTTCATTGCTCTTTTTGAAATGTATAACCGCCGAACGGGGACATTCGTTACACCGGGAGGGGAGATGGGACTTGCTCTCCATGAGATGCATGAGGTCTCCAGGCTACCCTGGGGAAATGAAGTCTTCGAAGCGTATACTCCCACGAACAAAGAGTGCGAGGAGTTGGAGCAGCAGTTCCCGAGCTTTGTTGCTGTCTACCGGGAATTGCTGTGTCACCACAGCACATGCCAGCAGATATCGAAGAAGAAGAACGACATTTCGGAAGAGAACCTTCCTCATACGAAGGCCTGGCTCAGTTACCTTTTTAAGCTCGGCGCCTCTGGCCGGGATTCTCCCCGAAGTCCTCGAACCCGGGAGGAGGTGCAGGACCAGGTGTCGACCGCCAAGAGGATGAAAACCACCGGCGACAGATTTGGGAGTCAATCTGACTCTTTTACTTATTTTTATCAGGATACTCAGAAGTTGTCCGAGAAGGCTCTTCTGGCAGGATTTCTGATGGTATGGCTACGGAACTGCGTAGTTTCGGGAGGGGCTGGCTCTATTGAGAGAATCAGCCGTAACTTTATTCTTCATGTGGTGAAGCTAGTCTTTGGGGCCAGACTAGCTCTCCTCCCTGCCATGGTGTGCAGCATACATCGTGGCCTCTGCACTTTCTTGTCCAAGGTCATTGCCCGTGATACGGCGAAAGACTTTGAGCGAATCGAGCTGCCCTATCATTATCTGATGGGGTGGCTGTTGATGCACAGCCGGTCTTTGATGAGACCTGGTCCAGAAGACGACGTAACTGTAGATGATGCCTTTATCTTCCAGTATCGTCGCATGCCCTGGAAGTGCCGTACCATGCCAACATGTCGAATGGCGCTGGCGAGAGTGGACAGATACACCTTTTTCGTGTCTGTCCCTCACTTTACAGATGAAGAAGTGAATGGTGTACATCTTGATGGTACTGGGGCCCTCCACCTCTTATCCGATAAGATGCTCCTCTGGTTGTAGAACATCCGTCATGCACACCTGGTATATCGCAACCGCAACTCCGTCTTCCTGGAGCCTTACTTGTCCAGTCGGTTCTTCCGACAGTTTGGGTACAATCAGCTGTTTTTGAAAAATCCCAGCTCCTGCCTAGATTTTGAGGGTAGTGTCCTTGACGGCATCCGGGTTTGGCACTACTATAACACGGTTCACACCCGTACCAGCTTCTCTGTGCCTGATGCTAGGGAGTCAAAGCAAATTTTGTACATGGCGGCTCTGTACCATGTTATGGTGAACAAGCCCCTACCGATTTTGACCCAAGTACCAGTTTTATTGTCAGTACTGGTTTGGAGGAGAAACCAAAAGGGTCCAAGACGAGGAGAAAGAAAGGGAATGCAGTTGATGTGTCGGACTAGGAGTCTACCAATGCGGACGAAGATGATGACCCCGATAACTTGCCTCTCCCAGCTGCAGATGATATGGTGGCAGATCAGCCCCCTATTGTGCCTGGTCCTTCACGTAAGCGAAACAGGCGTGAGTTCGCTGTTGGCGGCATAACTTACTCCCGAAAACGGGCTGCTGTCAAGCCTCACGGGACAATCATTCGGGATAGAAGCGAGGATGTTGATGCTGTTTCGGAGGTGAATCGAATTACAACCATCTTTTTTAGCTTTTTTTTTCTGCACTATGATCTGATCATTCTCCTTTTCTTTGTAGGCATCATGAGAAGTGGACTCTCGAGAGCCGGCTACTGTCTCTAAAGTCGACCCGGCTCTAGCCACTTTAATTAGCGATATGGGTGCCGAGCTTATTTCCGCCAGGGTTCTTCCGACGACTGCTGAGGTTCCTCCCGTTGCTGACATCTCAACCTAGGGCGATGTGGGCTCTACTGAGCCAATCCCCGAGGTTGCTGAATTCCAGCCAGATGATGCTGACCCAATTGCGTCTACCTCCGGGGCGGCTGGGGCAGAGGAACCAGCTGCATTCGGCTCAGATGTCGCTGGTAAGGAGGATACAATGGCTGTGAGCGAGCCTCAGCTTCAGCAACCCTCCCCCGGTAAGCTAAGTCAAGTCTTGACTAGTGAGGAGGTTCATTTATTCGATCTTCAAATCCTTCGGGTTAAGCTGATCGATGGTTGCTCCGGACATACAGGTCCTGCTCCTTCGCTGCAAACGATGGACATCATCGGGAGTGAAGTCACCAGAGGGGATCTGGTAGAAGAAAGTATGCCTCCTCCTCCTTCAACTCATATCGAGGGGCCTCCTGTCGGTTTGAGTTCGGAAGAACAGGCAGTGGAACGGTCGGGACGGAAAGAAATGGTCCCTGCACCCTCCTTGATTCATGTCGCTCCAAAGGTTGACCTTTCTGCCATGCCAAGTCTCCAGATCCTTCGGGTGGCGGAGGAGGAGATGGCCGCTATACAAGCGTCCTATCGCTCGGAACTGGTTTCCCTTGAGGCAGGGGCGTCAAGTTCCGGTGCATCTTCTTCAACTCTGCCAACTACTCTTCCTTTGACGCCGTCTTCTTCGAAAGTTCTGGATGAATCGTCGAAGGACGTGGTTGACAGTTTCTACCGCCACCTGAAGCGAGAGGTTGAGGCTGCCGTGGAGAGGGAAACATCTTTTGCATTGGCCCGTCAATGTGCTCGTGGCCAGATTGAACTTCTCAGAACCCTCCCCGGTGGGGCGGGATAGTCGAGCTTTTGGAGCCCAAGTTACTAGAAGCCGATCAGCTGTGGCTCAGTATCAAGGACTGCGGCAAGTTGATCGGTCTTCAGCAATAGATCAGGAGCGTGCCTTCCTTTTAACTGCCATGGAAAAGGTAAGTACAGTACGGGAGACGTCCAAGCCTGCTCTGATGAAGGTCCTCCAAGATTTGTCGCTGAAGTACGATCAATTAAGCCACAGCGGAGAGGACTGCATTGCTCGGGAAGAGGCCGCCTCTCGTGGGATAGCCGATACCAAGGAGCAGATCCTCCAGCTTCAGAGAAAATTGGTTTCTTTGGAGTCTGAGCTGCAGGCCTCACGCGAAGACAAGGAGCTATTTTTCCGGGAGACCGACAAGGTCACCCGAACCTCAGATGCCTTGGAGCGTGCCCTGAAGAAACTTGAAGACGGTTGGCAGGCCCATGCGCATCTGGAGAATGCAAAGAAGTTGACGCAAGAGGCTGAGCGCCGGGCCACCCTGAGAATTGAGCGGTCGACGTCCAAACTGAAGGACCGGCTCCGAGAATTATGTGTCGTCGAACCATGATCGGATTTTTCTTTCTTTTATTATTTTTCTTCATCTTTTTGAAAGGGACGTGGTCCCAGAAAATGTAGTCCTTTTGATTTAAAAAAATGACTTTGTTTGCATCATTTTTTATCTGTTGTGCCTGTACTGCATCTTTGGTATTATGTATTTGCCCCACTGGTAGACTTTTTGTGGACCTATTACCCTTGGCATACCTTGGTTTTAGGTATGGATAATAAGTTTGATAGGGATACCTAGAACAACTCCGCGGTAAGGTGGATATGGAAGTTCTTGGTATCGGACGAAAGAATGCCATGGAACAGCTGGGTTCCAGAGGCATGAGATTGTGAGAAAAGAGGCGCGTGTACTAGAGAACCTAGTACATCATTTGTGGTCAACTGCGGACATTTGTGGTCAACTGTGGACATTTGTGGTCAACTGTGGACATTTGTGGGCCTATTATCCCTGGCGTGCCCTGGTTTTGGGTACGAATAATAAGTCGAGAAAAAAAAAATTGACATACTTACTCAGAGGTAATGAGGACGTGGTAAATATGGGGGCTTTACAATAGAGTCTTCCTACTCAGAGGTAATGAGGACGTGGCAGGAGTGGACTCCATGAAGGGTACATAGAACAACTCAGAGGTAATATGGACGTAGAAGTTCTACGTAAGGGGTGATTTGTTTGTGATGGAAGAGAAACAACTCAGAGGTGACATCGATGTAGTTGTCTCTGGAATTTTGTGGGCCTGTTACCCTTTTTTATGCGCTGATAAGCGCGGGTAATAGATTATGAGAAAGATGCTTTTTTAGGGAGGAAGTTCAGAGGTATGATTATACATGACTCACTACCTCGAAGACGCGATATAGATTCATTTGGAGTGACCAGAGTGTAAGTTCAGCGGTACTTAAGGGTACATAACTCAACAATCTGGTTGATTCAGC
This sequence comes from Iris pallida, assembly GCA_029216955.1. Lineage (NCBI taxonomy): Eukaryota > Viridiplantae > Streptophyta > Magnoliopsida > Asparagales > Iridaceae > Iris > Iris pallida. The sequence continues at coordinate 7,789,397 of JANAVB010029217.1, read as the reverse complement.
GGATGTCGTTTAGACATAATATTTCTTCAGAAACTGATGGGCATCATAAGCAAGTCTCCGTTTTACTTTGTGAGATGGTATGCACTATTGGAGAATACTACCTCGATGATAAATGGGCGCTCCTATTTTGGCTGGAACTTGTCGACGGTTTTGTGAGTCATAACCATCGGCCTCCGAACTGCCAAGACGAGATCGTCTACTTGGAATGTTCTGAGTTTAACCTTCTTGTTGAAGGCTCCAGAGATACGGGCTTGGTAAAGCTCGATTCGCTGTTGAGCTAGCAGGCGCTTTTCATCTAAGGCCTCCAACTCTTGTAGCCGACGACGGTAATTATCATCTGTCGTCAATCGATAAGTGAGGGCGACACGGAGCAAGAGGATTTGAGTCTCCAATGGGAGAACTGTCTCACTTCCGTACACCAAAGATAATGGTGTGTTCCCAGTGGCCGTCCGGACTGTAGTACGGTACGCCCATAAGCATTCGTCAAGCTTTTTATTCCAGTCGCGTTTGTTTGAGGATACGAACTTCTTGAGAAGCTTCATTATAGTTTTGTCGAATGCTTCTGCCAAATCATTAGCCGCCGGGTTGTAGGGTGTTGATGCAACATTCTGGATTCGATGTTTGTCGCAAAATCGGTAGAAGGCGTGGCTTGTGAACTGCGGACCATTATCGTGGATGATCCTTCGAGGCAGTCCAAAGCGATAGATGACGTGATACTTGAGGAAGCTGATCACGTTTGACGTCTTCACTTCTGCAAGCGGAACGGCTTTCGCCCATTTGGAGACGTAATCGGTAATTGCCAATATAAAACGGTATCCTCTGGATGAAGGTGGGGTAATTGGACCAATAATATCCATTTCTCATGCCTCAAATAGCCAGGATGCCACCGTCGAATGTAGGAATTCGGATGGTTGGTGTATAAAATCTGCGTGGATCTGACAAGCTTTACATTTTCTTGCATAGTCTATCGCATCTGCCACCATCGTAGGCCAGTATAGCCCATCCGGCGAAGACGGTCTTGTAAGTTTGGGCCAGGTTGATGGGCCCCACAAACGCCGTCGTGAGCTTCGCGTACCGCTTCTTTGGCTTCTGTATTTGACAAAACCGAAGCAGTAAGATCACCGATACAGCATCTTTGTCTCCGTATCGTAGAAGAATCTGAGAGAACGTCTTCTAATAGAGGTAGCTTCCTTTGGGTTTTCCGGCAAGCTGCCATAGACTGCGAAGTCGATAAATGGGTGCCTCCAGTCTTGCGTCTCGTCGACCGTCAAGGCAGAATAGCTCTCAGCAAATTAGCGTTGTTCTTAGGACAGACCAATTCATGGCCTATTACGTCCACCAAATGATGAGTATGATTTGGAACCGCCAGAGAAGCGTCAAGTCCTGCTAAGGCGTCGGCTTCAATGTTCTGGAGTCTTGGAATATGTTCTATGAAGAAGCCTTTCAAGGACGTGATGATGGCGATTGCTATCTAATGATAGGGGATCATGTCTTCATGTCAAACTTTATATGAACCCCGGATCTGGCTGACGATTAACTGTGAATCGTCATATGCTTCCAGGTACTCTACCCCCAGTTCTTTCGTAAGTCGGTGGCCGATAACCAAGGCGTTGTACTCGACCACGTTGTTTGAACAAGGTTCCGTGACTGAGTATGCCCGATTAATCACCAAGCCGGAAGGAGAAATTAGTATCACTCCGACCCCAACGACGATATTGTCCTTGGGCCCGGTTCTTGAAGCACCATTAAAGAACATTCGTCAGACGGTATTGTGGGAAGCCATATTTGAATTGGCGACCTTGTCTGGGATTTCTTCGTATATTCTGGTTGACTCCGAACCTGGATGGGCTGCTAAAAAGTCTGTCCATATTTGACCTTTGACAGCCTTCTGCGGGACGAAGATCATGTGGTAGGGTGACAATAGTATCGCCCAAGTAGCAAGGCGAGAGCTGAGTGCTCCTGGCTTGGTCATGAGGACCCTTAGAGGGTTGACTCGTGATATGACATGGATGGTTTGTCCTGTAACATAGTGTCGCATCTTCTGGATAGCGAACACCAAAGCAAGTCATTCTTTCTCCACTGCGGTGTATCTATGCTCAGATCCTATCATCATTCGACTGAGGTAATAGATAGCTTGTTCATGGCCTGTCTCACTGTTTTGTGCTAGTAAAGCATCGAAGGAATGCTCCATCGCTCGCACATAGAGCAGAAACGGCTTTCCAGCGACTGGGGCTACCAGGACTGGAGGGTTTGACATATATTCTTTAATATTGTCGAAGGTGCGTTGGCACTCTTCATCCCATACGAAGGAGACGCCCTTCTTCATGAGGTGGGTGAATGGTTGACACCGCCCAGGAGGTTAAAGATAAACCTCCTGATATAGGCTAGCCTTCCTTGGAGGCCTCTGAGTTCTCAGAGATTTTTCGGCGAGCCCATCTCCATGATTGCCTTCATCTTCTCAGGATCTATATGGATTTCCTGGACGGTAATGATAAAACCTAAGAATTTTCCACTAGATACGCCCAAGAAGAATTTTGTGGAATTCATTTTCAAGTTGTGCGCTCGTATCAGGTCGAATACTGTCCTCAAATCATGCAAATGATCTTCCTTAGAGCGACTTTTAACGGCGATGTCGTCGACGTAACACTCCACAGTTTTACGCAGGTGATCTCTGAAGATGACACTCATGGCTCGTTGATATGTGGCGCCAGCATTCTTTAAACTGAAGGGCATGACTGTGTAGCAGTACACATCTATTGGCGTTCGGAATGATGTATGTTTTTCGTCGTCAGAAAACATCCTGATTTGGTTGTATCCTGAGAAGCCATACATGAAGGACATGCGCTCAAAGCCATATGTATTGTCAATCATTATGTCCATAATAGAGAGAGAGAGAACTCATCCTTAGGATATGCTTCGTTCAAATTCCGAAAGTCGATGCAGATTCGGATCTTCCCATTCTTCTTGAGGACCGGTACTATGTTGGCGACCTAGTCTGGATGCTGTTCCTCACGGATGAAGCCGTTGGCTATCAGTTTATTGACCTCAGCTTCGATATAATTCATGATGTCTGGAAAGAACCGTCGTAGCTGTTGCTTGACCGGCTTTGCATTCGGATGAAAGTTGAGCTTATGGAGTGCAACCTCGGGATTTAGCCCGGGCATATCTTCATAGCTCCAGGCGAACACGTCAATGTATTCTATGATGAGTTACAAAAGCAACTCCCGCTCTTCGTCTGTCAGGCTTTTACTGACGAAGAATGGCTTTGGAGAGGATTCATTGCCAAGGTCAACTTGTATGACCTCATCTTCGGTAGGAGGATCTCTTTGTTCAAAACGCTTCTTCCACTGTGCATCTAGTTGCTGAACCCAAGGCTCTAACTCGAGGAGGTCAGGTACATCTTCATCTTCTTCATAGGCGTCATCAAATGCCATATTGACAGACCAAACTTGCCTGAATATGTCCCCGATGCTGACATCCTAATCAGAAGTGGGTGATCCGATTGAATGTGAATGCCATTCGCATTCCTCATCTGAGCTCTCAGGAGTTGTTGCGGGTGTAACATAACCTAGACCACATCTGGTTTTGTTGTAGTAATCCCGTGGTTTTCCAGTCGGGACCGGCAATTATAAAGGTAATCGCCGGTCGGTACCGTAATTCAAGCCTGACATAGTCTCCATATCATACCCCTGTTTTTGCATGAGGTACTTAGATCGGGCTCTATACAGATAAAGGGGCAGCCTCCCGGTGTCGGGTTCGAGATCAACTTCTTCTATCCTGAAGGGCTGTGGATCATTCTTTCGGCCGAAGATGATTGGATGATCCTTTCCTTCGACTATGAAGCAAGCGCCTTCCACGGGAGTGAGCTGGTTCGCGGTATAGACATTTGTCACTTGGGTGTGTAGGTTGGTGTCTATACCGTGTTTCACAGCATATATTATACAGAGCTTATTAAGCTCGAGGTAGTTCAAAGATAGCCCTTTATTGATAAAGTAAGGTATCTTTTCAGGTGGGATTACATGGTCAGCAGAAAGAACATCAGTGTGGGCAGCCACATACTTGGCTAGCTCTAATTCCTCTTCAGCTACCCCCTGTATCAATGAAGACTGGAGGATGACCTGGACAGCTTGATCATCAGGGGCTCTACTGGTGGTGCTGAACGTGGAGTCGTAGGCGCACTAGCGATCCCTGGCTTAGCGCTTGGTGCTGGACGTGGAGTTGTTGGCTCACTAGCAGTCCCCGGCTTAGCGCTTGGCTGTCGACTTGTCTTGGGAAGACGAATCGTCATAGGCTTCACAGAAGGATTGATCTCTTCTGTTTGTCGTTGGCCGGCTCTTGGCAGCCTGATTGTCAGTGGCTCCGTAGTGGGTCTCGGCCCTTGGCCGGACCTTGGCAGTCGGATTGTCATCTGTTCCTTTTGTGCAGTGAGCACCAGGAGACTAGTTGTGGTTGTAAGAGGTGCAGTCCTGCCTAGTTTACGGGGTTGGAGATGGATTCTCGAGGGTTCCTCAGGCCCTGCAATGGCCTCCGTCTGCTCTTGAACATCCTCCTTGATCAGGTGCCTCTTTGATTTCTCATACAAGCAGGAATCCGAATAGTAGGATTCGACCCCTTTGAAAGGATCGATGTCGGCAAATTTCGTCTTTACGAAGCCGTGCTTGTCGACGTATTTGAAGCATTGGTGCAATATGGAGGGCATATCATATAATCATGTATCCACGGATGCCCCAGGAGAATATTGTAGGAGGTATCTGTCACGACCCACACCTACCGTGAGGGTACGAGTACGTAACAGCGCCCAGCCTACGCCGCAGTGTCGGCGGTAGAACGCTGTTCCAAGTCTCTAACTGACCAACAACTCATGCAGTATATAATATACTCATCATGATCAACTCCGAACGGAGGACAAGTATAAGATATGGTGTAACTCAATCACAGTCTAAGCACGATAAGATAATACCGAAATATAACTAAAGAACTGAAGACAACAATAACTACTGAAATAATAACAACATCTCGAACAATCTCAAATACATCTCAAGTCTCAAATCTATACAACAAGCTCTACATGAAAATAGATGCAAGTCTACTAACTAAATCCCGATCACTCCTGAGTGTCGGGGCCAAAGGTAGCCGTCCCATCTCTGGGTCCATAATATCTAGGGCATGTATCCTCAGCACAAGTATCTGTAATATTTTTAACAGGTCCAGTCAGGACAGGAACGAGCACATCCTATCTAGAAAATCCAAGTAAATGACAGAGAACTATAAAGTAGTTATAGACAGTTGTATTGATGAACATGGCAGTTTATATTCAGGTGATGGTAAAGAGAGACAGATAAAGTGCAAGAAAAGTAAGTAACTAAACAAGAGAAGGATCATGACAATAAAGACTGTAATAGAAACTAGCTGAACCAGGGTAACAAGATATAAGTCCAGACAGTAAATGTAGACAAGTGTAACTCCAATGTAAGTCCAGTACAAGATGAATCTAATATAAGATGAATCTAGTACGAAATGATTCCAGTCATAGTGATCAATAATTCTAGGGTGAGTCCAGCCTATACTCTAACAGTGTATTTTAAAATACCGAGATCGACATGTAAACGTGTTTGCAAAAACAAAAGACTTTTTATTTTACAAACTTTAAAGAATAGTACAAGAGTACAATGAATTCTGGAAAAGTACAACTATAGGAATCCTATCTGAAGACGATCGCTTTATTCCTTGGACGATATGAACTTTGAAGACGATAGCCTCTAAAGAATGCAGCAGCACTTGGACAAGAACTCCTGATCTCTGATGATCTTGAATAATGATCCTCCATAATGAAGAACTTGAAACTCTATTTATAGAGTTCTAGAAATAACTATTTTATAGTTATTCTGGATTGCGCACAATGAACTGCGCTCGAGACAGACTGCGCAGACTGCAAACTGTGCTGGCCATTGGCAGTTGCTCGATCGTGGGCTAACCGTATTCAGACGCGTGGCATTGTTTGATTGAAATGCACTTGGTCGTGTACATGCGGTTGCCATGTGGCGAGCAATTGATGGCATGTAAGCCGCGTAATAAATGTCAGTTATCTTCAACAAATTTGATGGATCATGCCACTTGAATAGCGCTAGCTTCAGACTGCGCTCCCTTCTAGTCATTGGATATCGCTAGGATTCAGACTTGGTCAAACTGCGCTGAGGTTGGACTGGCAGACTGCGCTCATGTTGGACTGGCAGACTGCGCTGTACTGTACAGCTGTTCTCGAGCGCCGTGCTGCACAAGAAATGAATTTACTCCTCACTTTTCGGGCTGTCAGGCTGTCAAAAGATTTGATCTTCTTGTCAGGTAATGATGGCGTTGCCACGTCAGCATAGCGCGCTCGAGCGTTAGCGCAGTTCAGCCTTGCGCATTTGATTTGTAACGCAGTCTATCTCCAACGCAGTTTATTGAAGGGTGCGCATGTAACACCCAGTTTTCCAGATGAGGATAATTTTGAAAATTTGTAATTATAATTATTATTATTGATATTTATTTCATATTATGATTTTTAGTGTTTTTTAATTATTTTTAAACAATTAAATTCATAACTTGTGATTTTGGTATTTTGCTAGTGAAACCGTAGAGACTGCCTACCCTAGAGCCTAGCCATGTGATTAGGGTATTTTTGACATTTTTAGGGTTATTTGAATTTATTATAATTTATTTCAATTTATGGGAATTTTTAGGATTTATTCTGGAATTATTTGAATGATGGTTGACCAGGTTGACTTTGACTAGTGTTGACTGGGTAGACTAACCTAGAAGCTAACCCTAGCCATGGTGACCCTAGTCTAACTTGAGTTAACCTATTTTTAGTCATTAGAGAATAGTTTTAGAATAAGGAGATTTGGTTTAATGAATTTTAGTCATGGCTTGTGGTTTCATGAAATGACTTATGGCTTAATTATTTAATTGATCATTACTTAAGCCCATGGGCCATTTAGTGAACCCTAACCCTAATTATTGAACCTATGAACAGCCACATAGGGATCCCTACCATATTTAAACACTTATTCATTAGGGCTTGCCTCTTTTTATCATTCCAACACTTGGAGAAAAGAGAGGTATTCTTCCCCCTTCCAAAAATTCCCATTTATTCATTTGATCTCCTTTTTCATCCTAGTCTTTTGCATTAGGTTCTAATTTTTGTATATTTAATATTTCTGGAGGTTAATCTCAGTTTTGGGCTCATTTGGAGCATTTGGCCATCAAGAGGAACACCCCCCATTTGGAGCTTTTCTATACAATTTGCACCTATAGGTAAAACCCTTTAAATTGCATTATTATTGTGATTTCTTTGCATGATGGTTTAGGAATAGGTGTTCCCTAATTTCTGGAGGAATTTCGTGTCATTTGCATTAGGTTACGTGTCCGTATCGGACACGTATCGAACCTAATAGCTAGGAGTTCGACGAAATGCCCGAACCGTTTCGATTTACAAATTTTGCAAATCTATTTGAATAGAATCCTAGATCTATGGGTTGCTTATTGATTTCTGTGTTTTCTTCCTAATTTTTGAGTCGTGTCGTGTCCACACGAGGACACGAACACGGTGTCCGTGCACTCTGCACTGTGCCCTGCAGCACGGGGTCTATTTCTCCCGGCACATGACACGTGGACACACAAAATTTTGCGTGAGTGTTGGGGCAGTGACTGCCACCATGCTCCCAAAATTTGGGAGCATATCATTTTGTGTGCGAGAAGAAATCCTCCCCGCACTGGTCGCACGGGACACGCGCGAGCTGTCGATTTCGCGCTGGAACGCGTCTGATACGCTCTAATTGTATTGACACGACACAACCTTGACTCAGTACAGACACTTGGACACGTCCCCGTATACCTGGCGAACCCCTAGACACGACCACGAGACTCTAGGACGCTTGTGTCGTGTCCTATACGTGTTTGAACGCGCGCACGAGACTGTTCTCGTGCACTGTGCGTGTATTGTTTGTTCTCTGTTTTGAATTCAGTTTAAATGTTTTAATTAGTGATTTTAATGGTTAATTTGATCCTAATTATGATGTATTATTTATGTTAGATTAGTTTACTTGATTGGTTAAGTTTTTGATGTGGGATTTAATTGAATTTGGGTCAAATGCATGGACTGTTATACCAGTTACTGATACGCTGTTTCCTTCTAATTCCTCACCATTTAATCCCTGTTTAATCCTATTTAGATGATGTTTTAAATTGGCAAATTGATTCCTACATGTGTACTAACTGCTGCTAGTTGGGTTTTACAAGTTAGATTAGGTTTTCACTTGAGGAAATGGAATTTGAACAGAGAAATGGGGATTCAATTTGGGCTTGAAACCAAAGGTTAGGCTGTCATTGTTCTCAGGAATTTTCCTGAGATTTGTTACTGCCCTTCCCAGTTTCTTTTACCCAAACTGAGTTTAGGTTCTACTGAGGGTTCTGAGAATTATATGGGGTTATGGTTTGTGTTGAAAACTTGGGTTCTAAATAGATTTTTCTAATGTAGGGTGGACTGAAACAGTCTACTGTTTTGTGATGTTTAAACTACTGTCATCCCTATAGTTCCTGTCATATGTACACATTTTATCACACCTACACACAACCCCACTATTGTTATTCTTATTTAACTAACTGTAATGTACACACACTAAATTGCCATTCACTCAAGTTCACTCACAAACACACAACTGTCATTGACACATTGGTATTATTCCAAATTCCCTAACTTGTCACACTGAATTTTTAAGGACTTGAAAACATGTACACACACACCACTCTACTAAAAACTGAATTCCCTCTTGGCACTCACCCACATGAACACCTATGTTCATCCCTATACACATACTGTTTTTCTCTTTCAGGTTTACACATGGGCTGATTTGTTCCCTGTTACACTACACACACACACACATCCCCTTAACCCTTCCCTGTTACACACACACACCACATGGCTCACATTAGCACTGTTAATTGATATTAGGCACTGTCTAAAATCTGAGAAAAACCCTATCTACAACCCTGTTTTCCTATTGCACACACACACCTAGCACTTGACACATTGAAACCCTTTCACATGTTCCTTGGACCTACACTAGATGCTAACACAATTTGTGTATACATATGCATGGATGAATGTATATATATGCTAGTATGTAGGAATGCATGTAGGTAGACAATGATATGAAATATAATGTAGTGTACAATGCATGTGATAGAGTAAGTTAATGAGTGGTGTATATATATAAGTTATAAATGCAATAGTGAGTATCCTATCTATACAAGCATGGACATATAGAACTAAATGAATGCATGAATATATGTATAGATGATAATTGAATTGCCCTTTTACTAAGCCACACATGCACATTGCTTATACCTTCACTACACCATACACATACATGTATACCCACACATGCACATGTATCCTCTCTTTATCACTATATGTTAATATATATATTTTGCCTATGGCCTATAGCCTATGGTTTCCAGCTTATGTTTATGGCATGAATGCCCAGTCAATATGTGTGGTTGGCTTGTATAGCCTAGAAATTGGGTGTGCTTGCTAGAATAGGCTGGTTAGGCCTAGTGGGACTTGTTTGGATTAAGTTTGACCTAGTTGACTTAGTTTGACTAGTCCAGGTTGACTGGAGTTGATCAAAAGTCAACATTAGTCTGGATGAGACCAATTGACCTAGTTGACTAGAGTATTGACTTGGGTTGACCCAGAGTTGACCAAGTTTGACTTGGACCTAGTTTGACCTAGACAGTTGACCAGATTTGACTTAGAGTTGACTTTGACCTAGATTGGTCTAGAAATCATGTAGATTGCATCATAAACATCATTTACCTTATTTTAAACACATTATAACCTATACTGCTCTATTTAGGACATTGTGACTCCGGTGTAGACATCTGACATTATACTACTCTTTTCAGAGTATCAGGCGAGAACATTCTCTGATAGTTCTCTCATTTATTTGCCAGTTACTGTGCTTCAATTCTATTTAGTTTTATGTGATTCTCTGATACCACACGTATGGATATTTCTGGATTCATGTATGCGACATACATACCAAACTTATCTGGCCTCTATTACTGGAATCACTGGAATCATTCTGGAATCTATTTCTGGAATCATCATATTTTGGCTGGACTCATCTCGATTTTCGTATCGAATTCTGGATTTATTTATATTACGTACGGAAAAATATTGAGTAAGACATGTAGACATACCCCAAATTTGGAATCTTCTAACTGGAATCTACTGGAAGCATAGCCATCTCTCGCCTGATCAGTGAGAGATGTGCCTGATTACCTACAGCCGTTTATATGTCGATCTCGGTATTTTAAAACACACTGTTAGAATAGCTGGACTCACCTGGATTCTTGATCACTACCTAGAATCATCTGGTACTGGATTCATATTATTTTAGATTCATCCCGTACTGGATTTATAATAGTTTTACACTTGTTTTGCAATTACTTTCTGGACTTATTATGTTACCTTAGTTCAGCTAGATTTATTTTACAGTCTTCATTGCCATCATTCTTCTCTTGTTTTAGTTACTTACTTTTCTTGTATCTTATCTGTTCTTCATACCATCACCTGTATATAAACTGCCATATTCATCAATAAAACTGTCTATAACTGCTTTATAGTTCTCTGTCATTACTTGGGTTTTCTTGATGAGTTGTACTCGTTTCTGTCCTGACTGGACCTGTTGAAAATTTTACAGATGATTGCCCTGAGGACACTTGCCTACATATTATGGACCCGGAGACAGGATGGCTACCTTTGGCCCCGACACTCAGGAGTGATCGGGATTTAGTTTAGTAGACTAGCATATGTTTTTCTATGTTAAACTTGTTGTAGTGGATTGAGACTTATGTAGTATTTGAGATTGTTGAGAGTTGTTATTTTAGTAGTTGTCTTCTATTCTTAGTTATTTCTTCTGTGTTATCTTATCATGCTTAGACTGTGATTTAGTTACGATATCTTATACTTGTCCTCCGTTCGGAGTTGATCATGATGAGTATATTATTCATTGCGTGAGTTGTTGGTTAGATAGTGACCTAGAACAACGTTCTACCGTCGACACTGCGGCGTAGGCTGGGCGTTGTTACGCGCTCGTACCCTTACAGTGGGTGCGGGTCGTGACACGTTTTTAGTGGTGGTCCATGCAGGTCGAGTTTATGTAGTGGTATTCGAACTAGAGTATCACTACAGCCTGCAGTAGGATTAGGATATTTTGAGGTACTCAATCACATTAGGAAAAACTCTTAATCAGATTCCTTTTATCCAAATTGCTGCTTATTGATTTCCCTTGAATATAAACTGTCCTCCTTTGAATTTTCGCTTCATTCTCAGAAATTGCTTCTTGTTTTGATCTGTCTTCATGATGGTTATGGAGACACGATCTCATCGCTCCGGTTCGGGGAATACTATCGAGAGGCTGGCCACCTCTCGTCCTGTTCATCAGGGCCTCGAGATCGCAGCTCCTGTTGTGCCGACTCAGGTTGGCGTTTCTGCTACATTGGAGGTGCACCTCTGTCTGTACAGAGACTTTTCCGTCATTTTCGATTTCTCTCAGCAGCAGCGGTTCATGCAGCATCAGCAGCAGACCAAGGGAAACCAGCAGGGCGAGCTATCGTCAAGACAGTCGAGGATGCATAGACCATTGGAGATCTTGCTGCAAGTTCCGTTCTTCTCTATTCCATTTTCTGCAATTGTCTTTTATAACTACCTTGAAATTCGATTCCATCTGTTCCTAGCCGATTGATTAATTTTGTCATGTTGTTCTTTTGTTATGTTGTTTTTCTGCAAAATCATATGGACTAGGTCACCTAAATCATGGGATCTAGAATCTTCGATAGTCGTGTTAGTTGGCATAGTGAGGATATGTAGTCAGATTTGGATGTATCTCTCGGGTATGGAAATTTAAGGTTTCCGCCGTCGTATGCGGCAATACGAAAATTTTAAATACCATGAACCTAGAGGTACATACCTTAGTCAAGGACTCTGTGATTATTATAGCCTTGCTCACTAGCATAATGAAGACTCTGGACAACATGATTTTGGACAGACGCATATGATTAACAGATTGTATCTTGAGAAGGATTTAAACATCATACCCTTTTGATTGTTATAAATGACTTAGGAGTAGGGATATTCTAGTTTTGTAGAGCTTATTCATAGGTAGTACCTTCATAGTATAATGATATGGTGACTTGTAGAGTGTCTGTACCCTAGAGGTGATAGTTAGCATTGGTGCTAGAATAGTAACCCATTGCAGATAATTCTCCTGTACCGACCAATTTACACATATAGGATGTTAGTATGCCATACAACCTTGATGATTATTTATTGTTTTCTTTATCCTTCCAAGTGAGGCACCCAGTGACCAGAGCCCGTCCTCGAGTATAGTGGTAGTTTCACCTAAGACTAAGAGGTCTATATATATAGATGATATACTTAGGATATATGTGATGGGTTGTTGTTCTTGAGCATATATATACGTGGTATTTGGGATTGGTGTGCTTAGCTTGCGGGTATTTAGTTATGGGTGACTTGATAGGATTTGGAAGGGAGTTAGTCTATTATAGAGTTTCTCTTTTGCTAAATTCTAGTTGCCAACACCTAGATAGCTAGCATAGGTAAAATCCTAAGAAGTTGACCAGCTAATGATCAAGTACTAGGGTGTTGAGAAAATTGACTAGTGATTGACCCTTGACTATGCTTGACCTAGAAAGGGGTGCGATCATCTTAATTTCGAGGACAAAATTTTTATAAGGTGGGTAGGATTGTAACACCCAATTTTCCAGATGAGGATAATTTTGAAATTTTGTAATTATAATTATTATTATTGATATTTATTTCATATTATGATTTTTAGTGATTTTTAATTATTTTTAAACTATTAAATTCATGACTTATGATTTTGGTGTTTTGCTAGTGAAACCGTAGAGACTGCCTACCCTAGAGCCTAGCCATGTGATTAGGGTATTTTTGACATTTTTAGGGTTATTTGAATTTATGGGAATTTTTAGGATTTATTCTGGAATTATTTGAATGATGGTTGACCAGGTTGACTTTGACTAGTGTTGACTGGGTAGACTAACCTAGAAGCTAACCCTAGCCATGGTGACCCTAGTCTAACTTGAGTTAACCTATTTTTAGTCATTAGAGAATAGTTTTAGAATGAGAAGATTTGGTTTAGTGAATTTTAGTCATGGCTTGTGGTTTCATGAAATGACTTATGGCTTAATTATTTAATTGATCATTACTTAAGCCCATGGGCCATTTAGTGAACCCTAACCCTAATTATTGAACCTATGAACAGCCACATAGGGATCCCCACCCTATTTAAACACTTATTCATTAGGGCTTGCCTCTTTTATCATTCCAACACTTAGAGAAAAGAGAGGTATTCTTTCCCCTTCCAAAAATTCTCATTTATTCATTTGATCTCCTTTTTCATCCTAGTCTTTTGCATTAGGTTCTAATTTTTGTATATTTAATATTTTTGGAGGTTAATCTCAGTTTTGGGCTCATTTGGAGCATCTGGCCATCAAGAGGAACACCCCCCATTTGGAGCTTTTCCATATAATTTGCACCTATAGGTAAAACCCTTTAAATTGTATTATTATTGTGATTTCTTTGCATGATGGTTTAGGAATAGGTGTCCCATAATTTCTGGAGGAATTTTGTGTCATTTGCATTAGCTTACGTGTCCGTATCGGACACGTATCGAACCTAATAGCTAGGTGTTCGACGAAATGCCCAAACCGTTTCGATTTGCAAATTTTGCAAATCTATTTGAATAGAATCCTAGATCTATGGGTTGCTTATTGATTTCTGTGTTTTCTTCCTAATTTTTGAGTCGTGTCGTTTCCACACGAGGACACGAACACGCTGTCCGTGCACTGTGCACTGTGCCCTGCATCACGGGGTCTATTTCTCCCGACGCATGACACGTGGACACACAAAATTTTGCGTGAGTGTTAGGACAGTGACTGCCACCATGCTTCCAAAATTTGGGAGCATATCGTTTTATGTGCGAGGAAAAATCCTCCCCGTACTGGTCGCACGGGACACATGCGAGCTGTCGATTTCGTGCTGGAACGCGTCTGATAAGCTCTAATTGTATTGACACGACACAACCCTGACTCAGTACAGACACTTGGACACATCCCCGTATACCTGGCGAACCCCTAGACACGACCACGAGACTCTAGGACACTTGGTCGTGTCCTATACGTGTTTGAACGCGTACACGAGACTGTCCTCATGCACTGTGCGTGTATTGTTTGTTCTCTGTTTTGAATTCAGATTAAATGTTTTAATTGGTGATTTTAATGGTTAATTTGATCCTAATTATGATGTATTATTTATGTTAGATTAGTTTACATGATTGGTTAAGTTTTTGATGTGGGATTTAATCGAATTTGGGTCAAATGCATGGACTGTTATACCAGTTACTGATACGCTGTTTCCTTCTAATTCCTCACCATTTAATCCCTGTTTAATCCTATTTAGATGATGTTTTATATTGCCAAATTGATTCCTACATGTGTACTAACTGCTGCTAGTTGGGTTTTACAAGTTAGATTAGGTTTTCACTTGAGGAAATGGAATTTGAACAGAGAAATGGGGATTCAATTTGGGCTTGAAACCAAAGGTTAGGCTGTCATTATTCTCAAGAATTTTCCTGAGATTTGTTACTGCCCTTCCCAGTTTCTTTTACCCAAACTGAGTTTAGGTTCTACTGAGGTTTCTGAGAATTATATGGGGTTATGGTTTGTGTTGAAAACTTGGGTTCTAAATAGATTTTTCTAATGTAGGGTGGACTGAAACAGTCTACTATTTTGTGATGTTTAAACTGCTGTCATCCCTATTGTTCCTGTCATATATACACATTTTATCACACCTACACACAACCCCACTATTGTTATTCTTATTTAACTAACTGTAATGTACACACACTAAATTGCCATTCACTCAAGTTCACTCACAAACACACAACTGTCATTGACACATTGGTATTATTCCAAATCCCCTAACCTTTCACACTAAATTTTTAAGGACTTGAAAACATGTACACACACACCACTCTACTAAAAACTGAATTCCCTCTTGGCACTCACCCACATGAACACCTAAGTTCATCCCTATACACACACTATTTTTCTCTTTCAGGTTTACACATGGGCTGATTTGTTCCCTGTTACACTACACACACATACATCCCCTCAACCCTTCCCTGTCACACACACACCACATGGCTCACATTAGCACTGTTAATTGATATTAGGCACTGTCTAAAATCTGAGAAAAACCCTATCTACAACCCTGTTTTCCTATTGCACACACACACCTAGCACTTGACACATTGAAACCCTTTCACATGTTCCTTTGACCTACACTAGATGGTAACACAATTTGTGTATACATATGCATGGATGAATGTATATATATGCTAGTATGTAGGAATGCATGTAGGTAGACAATGATATGAAATATAATGTAGTGTACAATGCATGTGATAGAGTAAGTTTATGAGTGGTGTATATATGCAAGTTATAAATGCAATAGTGAGTATCCTATCTATACAAGCATGGACATATAGAACTAAATGAATACATGAATATATGTATAGATGATAATTGAATTGCCCTTTCACTAAGCCACACATGCACATTGCCTATACCTTCACTACACCATACACATACATGTATACCCACACATGCACATGTATCCTCTCTTTATCACTATATGTTAATATATATATTTTGCCTATGGCCTATAGCCTATGGTTTCTAGCTTATGTTTATGGCATGAATGCCCAGTCAATATGTGTGGTTGGCTTGTATAGCCTAGAAATTGGGTGTGCTTGCTAGAATAGGCTGGTTAGGCCTAGTGGGACTTGTTTGGACTAAGTTTGACCTAGTTGACTTAGTTTGACTAGTCCAGGTTGACTGGAGTTGACCAAAAGTCAACATTAGTCTGGATGTGACCAATTGACCTAGTTGACTAGTGTATTGACTTGGGTTGACCCAGAGTTGACCAAGTTTGACTTGGACCTAGTTTGACCTAGACAGTTGACCAGATTTGACTTAGAGTTGACTTTGACCTAGATTGGTCTAAAAATCATGTAGATTGTATCATAAATATCATTTACCTTGTTTTAAACATATTATAACCAATACTGCTCTATTTAGGACATTGTGACTCCGGTGCAGACATCTGACATTACACTACTCTTTTCAGAGTATCAGGCGAGTACATTCTCTGATAGTTCTCTCATTTATTTGTCAGTTACTGTACTTCAGTTCTATTTAGTTTTATGTGATTCTCTAATACCACACGTATGGATATTTCTGGATTCATGTATGCGACACACATACCAAACTTATCTGGCCTCTATTACTGGAATCACTGGAATCATTCTGGAATCTATTTCTGGAATCATCATATTTTGGCTGGACTTATCTCGATTTTTGTATCGAATTTTGGATTCATTTGTATTATGGGGCGGGGAAATATTGAGTAAGACATGTAGACATACCCCAAATCTGGAATCTTCCAACTGGAATCTACTGGAAGCATAGCCATCTCTCGCCTGATTAGTGAGAGATGTGCCTGATTACCTACAGCCATTTACATGTCAATCTCGGTATTTTAAAACACACTGTTAGAATAGCTGGACTCACCTGGATTCTTGATCACTACCTAGAATCATCTGGTACTGGATTCATATTATTTTAGATTCATCCCGTACTGGATTTATAATAGTTTTACACTTGTTTTGCAATTACTTTCTGGACTTATTCTGTTACCTTAGTTCAGCTAGATTTATTTTACAGTCTTCATTGCCATTATTCTTCTCTTGTTTTAGTTACTTACTTTTCTTGTATCTTATCTGTTCTCCATACCATCACCTGTATATAAACTGCCATATTCATCAATAAAACTTTCTATAACTGCTTTATAGTTCTCTGTCATTACTTGGGTTTTTTTGATGAGTTGTACTCGTTCCTGTCCTGACTGGACCTGTTGAAAATTTTACAGATGATTGACCTAAGGACACTTGCCTACATATTATGGACCCGGAGACAGGATGGCTACCTTTGGCCCCGACACTCAGGAGTGATCGGGATTTAGTTTAGTAGACTAGCATATGTTTTTCTTTGTTAAACTTGTTGTAGTGGATTGAGACTTGTGTAGTATTTAAGATTGTTGAGAGTTGTTATTTTAGTAGTTGTCTTCTATTCTTAGTTATTTCTTCTGT
The DNA here is from genome assembly GCA_029216955.1 of Iris pallida. Taxonomy (NCBI): domain Eukaryota; kingdom Viridiplantae; phylum Streptophyta; class Magnoliopsida; order Asparagales; family Iridaceae; genus Iris; species Iris pallida. The sequence continues at coordinate 7,772,097 of JANAVB010029217.1, read as the reverse complement.
GTTATCTTATCGTGCTTAGACTGTGATTGAGTTACGATATCTTATACTTGTCCTCCGTTCGGAGTTGATCATGATGAGTACATTATTCATTGCGTGAGTTGTTGGTTAGATAGTGACCTAGAACAGCGTTCTACCGCCGACACTGCGGCGTAGGCTGGCGTTGTTACGCGCTCGTACCCTTATAGTGGGTGCGGGTCGTGACAGCACAAATTAGACTTCTCTCCTATTTGATGGATGCAACTTGATTTTAGGACTTACAAGACCCCCTTCAAAGTTTTCGAAATTTGAAAATATTCAAAGTTTCGAAATACTTTGAATTTCAAATTTGAAATCAAGTTGCGCTTTGGTTGCACGTTTGGAGGAATTAGCTCTGACTTTTACGGCACAATCGGAGGCGACTGTTACGTTTCTGTGAGAAAACTATAAATAGTTTCATCTTCTATTCTTTTAATCTTTACTTGCTTTCGATTTCTCAAGAGAAAGAAACTCCTCTCCTACTCCGACTTCTTCTTCCTCCTCTCGTCGTCGACATCAATGGCGCCCAAGCGATCGGCCACTGAGAAGGGAAAGGCCCCTGTCGAACCTTCGACTCGTGTTGTACCACGAGTATCACGTCACGAGACGGGCCATCCAGCTCTTCAAGGTGAATGATGAACCATGATCGAAACCCTTTTTAGTGTTTTTTGATGTTTTTGACCTTCATGCCTCTCTCTTTTTAGAGATTGATGGTATTCTCAACCATTTGCGCCATCCTGTTTAGGGTTTCGGCTGCATGTACAACAGTTTTCATTTTTATGAAAACTGTATCTTTGCTCAATCTGTTGGAAAGCGCTGACAAAATGTTCAGCATAATCCATCGATTTGAGCATCGATGCACAAACTGACATTTTGTGCAAGTCGGTTGTGCTAGCGCAAACTGATGTCTTGCACAAGTAGGCTGGCGCAATCTGATGTCTTGCGCACGTAGGCTGTGCTGGCGCAATCGGACAGATTGTTCCACTCAGCGCAATTTGATGAAGAAGTTTTTAATTTCTTTTGCACATACTGATCTTTGTCTCTTTATTGATGCAGTTAACCTCAGAGAAGATCCCAACTACGAGGTTCTTGCAGGATCTCTGTCTAAATGAGAATTCAAGGAAGATCTCCCATATGTCTCTTTTCCTCAATATGCTTTACTGTCATCCCGGCAAGTTGTCTTGGTTGCGCAAGATAATGATACTTTATTGTGTCTGATGAACGGGCAACCTCTTCAGACTGCTAACACTGTTACCCACAAAAAATGTGAGACTCGTCTCACAGTATCGGTATTTATATACAGATACGTATTTTGTAGTGTATTTCGTATTTTCTTGGTTTTCGTAATGCTTTAAAATTTTTCCTAACTTATAGATTTTTCTTTGGCCGGCATGCCGCTAGTATACCGGAGTATACCGACGGCATACCGTCTAGACAGATTTTCCATATTTGAGATATTTTCGATTTCAGATATTTTCATGAATAGTGTTTCCGATATTTTGATGAATAGTGTTTTGGATATTTTGATGAATAGTGTTTAGATATTTTCATGAATAGTGTAGATGCACCCTATTACCCATTGGATATTTTGTTTTGTTTTGATGGTTAGGATTGACTTAGATTTTGACATGGATCACGATCCGACGGTTAAGATTAATTCTCCCTTCTATATATACCATTTTACTTTCTCTCTCCTCTCTCTTTTCATTCTTTTCACTCTCTCTTCATTTCTTCTTCCCTCTCTCCCCCTTGGAGCTTGCCAAGAGCTTGGCCTTGAGGCCTTGGGTGTGGTGTCTAACCCCCCTAGGAGGAGGAGTAGAAGATTAGGCTTGGAGCTTAACCTAGGCAAGTACATCTTGCCAAATCCATGAACCATTTTGTTTTGTTGTCATTTTTGTTTCCCTTGGTATTAAATGCTTAGAATTGTTCTAAACTCATTTTGTTAAGAATGTTTTCCTTATGATTCTCGTATATATGCATGTTTCCAAAATTTGTTTAAGCAAGGTTTTGATTTTCTGTTAAAACCCAATATGCACTTAGTAGAAAACTTGGTATCAAGAGTGATACTAGCGTTACCATTATGGATCTTGGTTACATATACATATATGAGGCCCTCACATAGTTTGTATATCATGGATTTTGAGTTTGGTGGCAATCGGAACCCGTTTCGGTGTCCCGATAACCTCTATTTGGGAGTATTTTGAGGTATTGATCTATCAAATGTTTTGATTTGTAAAAACTAATACTTCCATGTTGTAGGAAATTCAATTCTATTCAATTTTGACTTTTGAAAATCCGAATTTCGATTTAAAACGAAGTTTTTATGGCCGAAATAAGTTTTGGCAAAATTCTGAATTTTGTTGCTGTTTGAAAAATCGGTATACCGCCGGTATACCGCAGTATACCGCCGGTATGCCATTTTTTGCACCAGAAACTTTCTGTTTTTAGGCCGGTATACTGCCGATATGCCGCAGTATACCGCCGGTATGCCGTTTTATGCTGTTTTAGTCTGTTTTTGCCCGTTTCTGCCCGTTTTTGTCCGTTTTTGATATTTTCTTCGATTGTAATGATTTTTTAACATGATTAGATGATCTTGTATAGTTAGAGAATGCTTGTACACCCTATATACACTTGACACAAGCACATGTTCAATCATTTTCTATGAAATGTACTTAGCTTTAATTATTATTTCCCACATGCCATGATATGTCTTTGATAGATTCTTTCTTACAAGCTATGTTAATTGTTGCCATGCCTTCTTTGCTTACATGATAGTGGCCCGTCGTGGCGTACTTTTCTTACATGTCTCCTTTGCTTACTAGATAGTGATCCGTCGTGGTGCACTCTTGTACATGTCTTTCTTTGCTTACATGATAGTGGCCTGTCATGGCGCACTCCCTATAGTGGCTCGTCGTAGCGCACTACCAGCTTCCAGTTTATGATATTTTCTTGTTGTGGCTTGTCATGGTGCACATTCTCGTTATTGTCCAGTCTTGCATGCTCATGTCTAGGATGGATTCTGCGGAATGCCACACCCAGAATCCAAGAAAATGGTAAGGATTATATAACTAGATTGATCATTAGAACATGGGTGGGGAGGATTTTCCAGTTACCTGTTGCTTTTGGTCTAGGTCGTTATAACATTTAATTTAAGGGTTTGGAGCTATCCGTCGAGATGAGCACTCTTCCAGCTTCACCGTCGCGTGGGAGCACAAAGTCACACTTGTAATCACTTCCCGGCATGACCAATAGGTGGCAGCAGGCAGGTAACCGGACTTGGAATTCTCAAACTTGCAATTGTTAGTAATTAGAATTGTGACAACCCTAGTTAGCTAATGTATAAAGCCGTACTCATTGCTTGGCCGTGACTATTGTATGGAGTCCAGTCTAGTCTAGTTTGTCTAGGCAGTGTCCGAATTTGTTTATTTCAGTACATCTTTGTTTATGCTTCACTTTTGTCGGTAAATGATTAGATACTAAAGTTCAGTTCAGGAGAAGAGTTATAACCCCGGTCCTTGTTTGGTTTACGGGTTGTAACTTGGGTTTCGGAATAGTTCCTAAGTCATCTTACCATTTGTCGTTCTATATAGTATCTTACATGCTCATATGTCTCAGTTACCCTACATGCTCATATGTTCCAGTTATCTCACATGCTCCAGTTACATGACATGCTCACATGCTCCAGTTACATGACATGCTCACATGTTCTAGTTACTTAACATGCTCACATGTCTAGTTTATCTTTCATGTTCACATGCTTCTTTTTTCTTACATGTACACAGTTTACATTACGTCACATGTCCTTTACTTTATGCTACATGTTGCTTTATTTATTGTCTTTCCTATTCTCGGAATAAGTGCATTGGTAGCGCACGAGTCTCGATTTGCTTTTACTCATCTCTCTCTCTCTCTCTATCCATTGCTATGATTTGCATGCTGGTTTTAGTTCATAGTTTGGTTTCCTTTGTGGCACTTGCTATTGGGGGTCTGACCCCACTGGTTTTGCATTGACCAGATCTGATAGAGGAGCCCGGAGGATCTTCCGTACCTTCCACTCATTGGTGATTACCCAGAGCACCAGAGTACCTTAGTGGATTTTCTATTTCATTCTCCCACTAGTTATGTACATTATTCTTTTGTGGCGTTTAGCCTCCGAGCACGTGTTTAGCTCGTGTTTTGGACTTGACATTTAGCCTACGGGCCAGAACATGATTTGCGTATTCTAGACTATAGCTAGAGCTTATCATGTATGACTATTACTCTTGCTAGTCTTTACTCTGTATTACTGGCTTCATGATCATTGATATATGATAGTTTGGGACGCTTTACTATTTTATATTCCAGTTGATCTTACTTCTTGTGTATTGTTTACTGCCTGTGATTGAGATACCTAGGATTGCTTGACCTAGGATCGACTGTTGGCTTGTAGTAGTAACCCCCATCTATACAGCTTATACGTTATTTCGGAGTACTGGAGTACTTTGGTATACGTAGCTGGCCTGGTCCGTCCCTACTTGCCAGTATTCTGGTTCTGGGGCGTGACAAGAAATCTTTGTTTCTGTTTGGTGAGGCTTTTGATAAGAATTCTCAGCCAAGGCCTCGCATGTAGCAAAGAATCTTCCAAAGGGGCGAGAAGACGATATATTTGACAGAGATCTCCAGATGCCTCTCTCTGTCCAGATATGCTTTTGCGAGCTATCCCAGAAGAATGGAATGGAACATAACTCCGTTGCAGCAGGTCTGAGTGGGAAATATCTGTGTTAAGAAGGGGCCAGACCATAAAGATGTATTCTACAGTTCTTTTGAGCGACATAGCTCCCTACTCAGAGGACTAAAACCCGGTTGCATTCTGCCGGAAGATTCTTCTCTGCTGCTACCAGTAAGAACTCCAATATTCGCAAATGAGTTTGCGAAGGTGGAAGGGAGGTATCTCCGGACCAAGATCTACGGTTGACAGGTCTTGTGAACCCGGACAATAAAAGGTGGATCTGTGTAGCCAATTGGATAATGGTCCAATTTGAAGACCAGCTCAAAGAAATTGATCTGTATCAGGCAGTGTACGCTACTGTCTATGGCTTCTACCCTAATCCACATCTATTCCTTGCATTGGCGGAGAGATATAATTATAGGACTGGGACTTTCATGACGCCGCGCGGGAAAATTGGATTAGCCTTGCATGAGATGAAATACATCTCTAATCTGCCAATGGGGGATATCCCCTATGAAGAGTTTGTCCCAACAAATGATGAATTGGACAAACTGTGCGAGGAGAACGCCAGTATGGTAGATGTTTTTGAAGAGCTACTCTGCCATTACAAGATCTGTTCTCTATACTACAAGAGTGGTACGGCCAGTACTTGCTATTCGACCAAGTGGTTGCCGTATCTTTTTCTCAACCATGTTATTGAGAAGAAGACCAAAGAACATGAGAACTGCAATCCCAACTTCTTCAAACCGCTTAGCAATAGCGAGGTGATTGAGTTGATGGAGACGCACAACGATATGGATATCAAGATTGAGGATGATCTTCAGTATCCTCCTTTCAAGAAAGGAGACATCATCGAAAGCTACATGAGGATGGGTTACAGGCCCATGTCGAAGAAAGCCCAACTGGCAGGTTTCCTTACTTACTGGCTTCGATGATATGTCATACCTGGAGACAGTGTAGTTGACCGCTTCCATCGCGGTGTACTGTTTGCTGCCGTCCGTCTAGTCTTCGGCTACCGAATGGATTTGTTGTCAGCAATGACATGCAGGATGAACGCCGGCCTCCGTTTCTTCGTTGATTCGAGAAAAAGGCGAAAATGGACATTTTCTTCGGCTGGAACTGCTGTATACATATCTGTTTGGATGGCTGCTTCTACACCATCCTTCCTTAATGAACCCTGCTATGGGGGCAGTGAGCGGCAGTTTTCTAAGAAGATATTCTGGATGTAAGTGGATCTATACCACTTTGAAAGACTGCAGGCGAGTCTTGAATCTAGGCAAAGGATGGAACTTCTACTGTGTTCCACCTCCAGTCGGTTATGAATATCTACCGACAAACATGATCGACTCGGTGAGAGTGCCACCCTTGGGCCGTACCACCTTCGATTGGCTGAAGACGATTCGGCCATCACATCTAGTATACCGGTTCGAAGATGAATGTTATCTTGAACCTTATCTCCCAATCCATTTTGTACGTCAATTCGGCTATGACCAATTTCATGTAGGCAATGCCATAACATGCCTTCAGGGAAAAGGTTATTTGATTGATGGAGCCCAGGCTTGGGCCTATTACAATGCCCGTGACACAAAGACAACGTTCTCGATGCCGACAAGGAACGACCGTGGCCCGCACATGCTGTATACTTATTCGATCTTTTATACGTCAGCAAATACTTTTGCTGAGAATTTCAATCTAACAGACAGCTTTACGACGGTGACCCGATTTAGAAAAGAAGCACCTGTTTTGTTGCCTCCTGGTAATGATGAAGAACACGAGCCTGCTGATGCGCCTCTAGAAGCTTCGAGGGAAGCCAACTTTCCTAAAGAAGTCTACGAACCGCTGTGTGTTTCTTTGAAAGTTGCAAGATCTCCGATCAAGGAGAAGAAGAGGAAGGCAGAAGAACCATCTTCTCCTGTCTCTAAGAAGAAGACCGCTATAGACTCTTCAAAAAGAGTCACTACTCGATCGCAGTCTCGGCAACAGGCTGAGTCAGTTCACAGAGAAGAGGCGACGACCCTGACTTCATCCAAAGGCAAACACACGCTGCAGACGTAGAGAGCCCTGAGGAACCTCTACGTAGGAAGAAAATAGCTTTTAGAAAGAAAGTGACCACTCCCTCAAAACCTATCCATACATCCGCCCTGATAAGTGCTGCTGCTGGGGTTATGATGCCTTCACCTACGCCTGCTCCTGAGCCTAGGCAGGTGACAGATACACAAAAAGGAGCTACCAGTACAGAGATAAGGGACAAGGTCGCAGACACAAGAGAAGAGACTACGGAGGCAAAAGATGAGGCTGCAGAAAGATAAGCGGCTACAACTCCGACCCCAATCAATGAGTTGGAATCATCTGTCGAAGTATTGCCATCTCCCATACTTGCAATGGAAGCTGCTCATCTTCCAACTACACCAAGATCGCGTCGTGCTGAAGAAGATCGACTGATGATCGAGGCCCTGGATGGATGTGATTTTGGCTTCCATGACATAGATCCATTCGATGCAAGTGATGATGAGGAAGCACAAGAGGAGGTGGCAGATGACGAGGAAACATCGACGAATGATGTTAATGACAATCCGGAAGAGGATGCTGCTGTCCATGCATCCCAAGAGAAGAGTGCTGCTAATGAAGTAGCACCGGAGGAAGCTATTATCACCGATCAAAGAGGTATTGACTGATTTTGGTAATCTTCATTTATAGATCAAATGACTGATGTTTTAACTTTCATTCATGAAGAAATTCAGCCTTCTCCGATTCTTCCGGTATGCACTGACATAGTACAGACAGAGGCGATAGCCAGCGACAGCCGTCATCTATCAGGCGGCTCCGAAGCGGGAAGTAGTCAGGCAGTAATGTCTGAAACTACTTCCACAAGGCTCCAGCCTATTTCATTAAATGACAATCTTGTCACTAAAGCCAGTTTTGGTAAGCTTGCCTTCATTTTGATCTTTTTTTCTGACAGCAAACTGATGATGTTTACTTGATTTCGCAGAAGAACATCTAGGAGGGGCAACTAGCTCTACAATGGCTCCTTTATCAAAAGAGGCTACGGTCGATGTTCAAGAAGCCGAACTTCCGCCTTCACAAGCGTCTGCTGCTGAAGCTTCTGCTGGAATAGCTGCTACACCTAGTGCAGTAGCTACAAATAAATTTGTAGTTGGTTCATTTACCAATTTCTTCTTTAGTTCCTTGGGACCTTTAGTAGAAAGGGTAATGGAGAAAGAAAATGTTGGTTTCATCACTGTCAGAAGTCCAACTTCTTATCTGATCGACGGCATCCGAGATCAATCTGATGAAGCTCAGGCTGCTTACCTTGAACATGTGCTAGATGAGCCGGAGGAATCAATAAAGATTTACAAAGATCTTAACCGAGGGGAGGTAGAGCCACTGGTGAATGCCGAGTTCGAAAGGATGACTCGAGAAGCTGAGGTCACGAAAGCGATTTTAAGACTTTCTTGGATACTTTCGCCACGAAGTCTTCAGAGTATGATTCTCAGATGGATATAGTAGCGTCTACTGCTGGGGAGAAAGAAAAGAAGGTTGCTGATCTGAAGGCAGAATTTGCTCGACTTCAAGAAGAGTTGAGAATCATTCAACTTGCTCTTGAAGAAGAGACCACACCGCATCAAGCTGCAGTTCAGCAACTGGACATTCTGACCCATGAGAAGAATGAGTTTGTCAAATTTTATCAAGATGAAATCGCTCGCCGAGTAGTGACCTTGCCAACATTTGACGTTGAATCTGGAATGGCAGAGGCTAGAAGGCGAGTGCTGGATTCTCGTGAAGAACGACTTCAAACCTTGAAGCAGCAGATAGCTAATCTGATGACCCCTCCAACTGAGTGAAAGAAAACCTTTTGTATTTTCTTCTTTGTGATATGTCTTTTTGTAACGTCTTTTATCTTGATCAATAAAAAGACACTATTTTGTGGATCTATTATTTGTTGCATATCCCGTTACGGATATAAATAATAGCGATAGAAAATATATTCAGAGGTTCAGGACATGATATATTTTTTGGTTTAGAAAATAATTGTATTCATTATATCTGCTCAGAGGTAATATGGACATGGCAGAATATAATTTTCTTTTTGAATATCATTATTTCGGTAAACAACTTAATCAGAGGTAATAAATATGTGACAAGTTGTTGATATGGATGCACGGATGAGCCGTTAAAATGTATGAACGAAGTGAATCGTCAGGATGAACGGATGAACCGTCAATTGGATGAAGTGAATAGGTGAACGGGTGAACCGTCGGATGAATGGAATGAACGAATGAACCGTCGGGTGAATGGAATGAACGGGTGAACAGTCGTAATAAATGGAATGAACGGATGAACCGTCAGATGAATGGAATAAATGTTGTGAAGAATCCGTCGCTTCGGTTTGCGTAATCGACTGTCTCAAGAATCTCTGCCTATAAATAGAACTAAAATTTATATGGAGTGATCAGTTTCAATTGTAACACAAAATATCGTCTGGAGATGCATCCAAGAAGGCTGATATCATCCCGAAGGTTGAAGAAGTCGCTGAGGAACGTCTAGCCGAGTCAATCCAGCCAAAGCAGACGGAGGCGGGCGAAGGTTCGTCTGCACCCAAACCATCACAGGATATCTTGGACTTCCTAATTGAGTCAGGGAAGACTGAAGAAGAGAAGGCTATGAGGATGGCCGCTTGCGCATTTCTAGTAAAATCGAGCAAGGATGTCCTTAGCTCTTTTGCCGACTATATTTTTGAAAAGGACGGTAGTGGTCCTCGTCCTGTCTTTAAGAAGGACGATAGTGATTCTTGTCCTTGATATTATGTAACATCGTTTATGATAAAAAAATAAAATCAAAATTTATTTATGAACTGTCTTATCATATTTACAAGAAATCCCTTTTATATTTATACATAGTACTTTTTAAGAAATTTGCCATTGATAGGCATCATCGCCACTCGACCGTCCAGCTCTGTGAGTTGATAGGCTCAATTTGAGAAGACTTTACTCACGATATAAGGCCCTTCCCATTTCGCATCGAACTTGCCTTTACTCATGTGAGTCATTGTTATGGGACGTCTGACTGTTAGAATGAGTTCTTCTTTCTGAAAGGCTCTGATTTTAACTTTGCGGTTAAAAGTCTTCGAGATACGGGCTTGATATAATTCAATATGTTGTTGAGCCAATAGCCGCTTCTCGTCGAGCGCCTCCAGTTCTCGAAGTCGAAGAAGATCATTGTTCTCCGTAGTAAGTTCATTAGCGATTGCAATTCTCAAGGAAGGAATTTGAAGTTCCAGAGGTAAGACTGCTTCACAACCGTACACCAGAGAGAAGGGTGTACAGCCCGTGGGGTTGCGGACCGTAGTACGGTAGGCCCATAGACATTCTCCAAACTTTTCACTCCAATTCCGTTTGTTAGTAGACACAAACTTCTTAAGGAGTTTGATAATAGTCTTGTTGAAGGCTTCAGCCAAGCCATTAGCAGCCGGGTTGTAAGCTGTAGAAGCGACATTGTCAATCCGATGATCGTCACAGAACCTGATAAACTTTTGACTGATGAACTGAGGTCTATTGTCATGAACGATTCGTCGAGGACACCAAACCTGTAAATAACGTGGTATTTGACAAAGTTGATGACGCTGCTAGTTTTGACTTCAGCCAAAGGTATAGCTTCGGCCCACTTGGAGAAATAATCAGTTATTGCTAATATAAACCGATGTCCCTTAAAAGAATAAGGATTGATAAGACCTATAATATCCATACCCTAAGCTTTAAAAGGCCATGAAGCAGCAGTCGGATGAAGGAATTCCGACGGTTGATGGATGAAATCTGCATGGATTTGAAAAACTCGACATTTCTCTGTATATTCGATGGCATCAGATACCATAGAGGGCCAATAGTAACCCATTTGTCGGATACGATCCTGTAGTTTAGGGCCGGGTTGATGTGCTCCGCAGACACCATCATGAGCTTCACGCAATACTTGCTTTGCTTCATCACCAGCAAGACAGCACAAAAGTAGGCCATCATAAGTCCGTCGATAGAGAGTCTTGGTGGTTTGATTATAGTAGAATCGAAGAGATCGTCGACGAATACTCGTAGCCTCCTTAGGATCTTCAGGAAGTATGTCATGAACTACGAAGTCGATAAAAGGAGCTCTCCAATCTTCATTGATGACATTAACTTCGGCAAAGTTACTGAACTCAATGTTGCGATTGTTTTCAATGCAGAACAACTCTCTGTTGGAAACAACAACCACTTGTTGTCTTTTGATCGGAATTGTTAGGACTGCTGCGAGATTAGCTAAAGCATCTGCCTCAGTGTTACAAGCTCGTCGAACATATTCAATGAAGAAAGCCTTGAATGATGTAGCCATGTAAATTGCAGTTTCATGATAGGGCACTAGATCTTGATGGCAAACTTCGTATGTTCCTCTAACCTGATTGACAACTAGTTTAGAATCGCCGTAGACTTCAAGATATTCGACTTCCAACTGTTTTGCTAATTGGAGTCCAATGAGCAAGGTATTATATTCAGCCATATTGTTAGAGCATGGCTGATCTAAAGAATAAGCTCTTTGGATAGCTAATCCTTCTGGAGAGACTAGTACAATTCCAACTCCTGCAACAATGATCCCATTTGGTCCGATCCGGGACGCTCCGTCGAAGAACAGACGCCAGGTAGGAAATTCTTCAGAGATCATGTTTGATTTCAATGTTTCATCTGGAATTTCGTCATAAAGTTTAGATGTCTCCGGAACAGGATGAGCTGCTAAAAAGTCAGCCAGTGCTTGACCTTTAACAGACTTTTGTGGAACATAAACCATGTCGTATTGGGCTAGCAGAATGGCCCATGTAGCCAGTCGAGAATTGAGTGTGCTGGACTTCTTTATGAGTACCCGAAGAGGATTAACTCGAAAAATGACGTGAATGGTTTGGCCAATAATATAATGTCGAGTCTTTTGAACAGCAAACATAAGAGCTAGGCATTCTTTCTCAACCGGACTATAACGGTGTTCAGCACCGATTATAGTACGATTAAGATAGTAGATGGCTTGTTTATGGCCTTCTTTGTTCTTCTGGGCAAGTAAAGCACCCAATGAATGATCCATAGCACGGACATATATTAAGAATGGTATGCCTGAGATTGGTGGCCCTAAGACTGGTGGGTTCATCAGATACCGCTTTATATCATCAAATGCTCGTTGACATTTTTTGGTCCAAATGAAAGATACACCCTTTTTCATTAACTAAGTAAACGGTCGACAGCGTCCAGACAGATTTGAAATGAACCTCCTGATGTTTGCAAGTCGATCTTGGAATCCTCGTAGCTCTTTTAAGTTGCGTGGAGGATGCATCTCTTGAATGGCTTTGATCTTCTCGGGATCCACGTGTATACCTTTAGAGGTAATATCGAAGCCGAGAAATTTACCACTAGAGACACCCAAGAATGACTTGGTAGGATTCATTTTTAACTGATGTTGGTGCATTAGATTGAAGATAGTTCTTAAATCTTGGATGTGATCTTCCTTTAGACGACTCTTGACAACAATATCGTCGACATAGCATTCAACAGTTTTGTGCAGATGATCTCGAAAGATGGTACTCATAGCTCGTTGGTAAGTTGCACCAGCGTTCTTGAGACCAAATGGCATCACAGTGTAACAATAAAGTCCACAAGGAGTGCGGAAAGAAGTATGTTTTTTATCTTCAGGGTTCATCCGAATCTGATTGTATCCAGAAAATCCATCCATGTAGGATATCCTTTTGAACCCGCAAGTGTTGTTGATCATGACATCTGTAATAGGGAGAGAAAACTCATCCTTTGGACAAGCTTCATTAAGATCCCGAAAGTCAATACAAACTCGAACTTTGCCAGTTTTCTTCAAGACTGGGACAACGTTGGCTACCCAATCAGGATATTGTTCTTCTCGAATAAAGCCACAAGCTATGAGCTTTTTGACCTCATCATCAATTGCGTCCATCATTTCTGGCTTAAATCGCCTTTGCTGCAATTTGACTGGCTTTGCATTAGGCAAAATATTCAGTTTATAAGTAGCGACTTTGGGATCTAAACATGGCATGTCTTCATAATTCTAAGAAAAGAAATCAATATATTCTCGGATAAGAAGAATTAATTCTTGCCTATCTGCCTCTGGAAGGTTCTTGCTGATGAATATTAGACGAGGTGACCCATTTTCTCCTACATCAATTTGAACCAATTGATCTTCGGTAGGAGGTTCTCGTTGTTCGAATCGGAGTTCCCATTGGATATCCATTCGTTGAGCCCAAGGATTTGTTTCAGGATTTTCTTCTATGTCTTCATCATAGCCTTCTGGGAGTTCAGCGGAGACCATGTTAGAAGATACGATCAATCGATGAACTTGACCGATGCTGGTATCAGAATCCCATGATCTAGAATCAGAAGAGTTAGAGCGTTCCTCCTTATCGGATTCGAAGACTTCTGGAGATAAGATCGGAGGTGAAGTATATCCGAGACCTCTTTTCGTCCTGTTGTAGTACATCTCTGATTTTCCTTTCGGAACAACTGTACGCATAGGAGTTCGTCTATCCTTGCCATAATTGAGGCCATTCTTGAAGTCGTAACCCATCTTTCGGATGATGTCTTTTGATTGTTGACTAAAAAGTATTGGACTCTCACCTCTCTTTCGAGAAGGGACAACAAAATATGAGTCATTTGGATGTTCAAATAATACTTCCGTCTGAAGGGATTGTACGACCCCTATTGTAAATGACTGAAAGCTGTCTAGCATATCCAAATCGCATTTAGTATGATAAATGACATCAGTATACTGGAAAGTAGATGCTTTTTTATTGATTTGTACATCCATATTTACAACAGGACCTTTAGCCTTAGCCGGCTTGGTCAGATTGATTACAAGAGGAGGAACAGAAGAACAAGGAGGTTTAGGCTTGTTGCGACGAAGGTCGATAACAAGCGGCTCAGAAGAGGTGAGCTCCCTTTTATCCTTGTTACGACGGAGGTCGATAACCAGTGGCTCAGAAGAGGTGAGCTCCCTTTTTTCCTTGTTACGACGTAAGTCGATAACCAGTAGCTCAGAAGAGGTGAGCTTCCTTTTTTCCTTGTTACAACGTAAGTCGATAACCAGTGGCTCAGAAGAGGTGAGCTCCCTTTTATCTTGATTATCACCAATTGATTGCTTCTGGGCTGGCAGATGAATGGCCAGTGGTTTGGAGGATTGAGGATGAGACACACGCCCTTTGACAGGTATGATGAGAGTGTCGTTGGGCACTGCTTCTTGTTCTTCCTCACCGTCCATGGCTAATACTACCTTCATAAACTCTTCTTTGTACATACGAGCGTCATTGCAATATGCTTCAACACCTTTAAACGGGTAGAGATCCGCAACTTCTTTTTGGACTTCTCCTTTGTCATCAACATATTTGAAGCATTGATGGAGAGTAGAAGAAACAATATTGTGTTCATGAAGGAATGGTCTCCCTAGAAGAGCATTATAGGAACAACCATGGTTGTCTATAATGTAGAAGGTCATCTTCGTGCGAAGATTGCCAATTTGGAGCATTAAGCGTATCTTGCCTAAAGGTTCACTTCTTTCCTGGTTGAATCCCAGGATGGTGGTGATAGTGCCAGAGAGGCTATGTACTGGAATCTTCAGAGCATCCAACATCGTCTTAGGCATGATGCTGAGTGCTGACCCTAGATCTATCAGAATACGATCGACCTTCATGGTGTTGACATATCCTGTAAAGTAGAAAGGACGGTCATGTCGATTGTCTTCCATCAACATGTCATCCTGTGTGAAGGTGATGTTTGGAATTAATTCCAGCACAATGTGACAGTGGGGACAAGAGACAGTTTCTGACTCAGGTTTCTTGAAAAGAGTTAGGCAAGTGTCTGCCTGCATCAAAGCCTCACTCAGTGTTTCTCGAGTCTCTTTAGAGAGGCGTAAGAGCTCGAAGATGGATAGCCTGGCTGGTGTGTTGGCTAATTGAGCCAATATGTCAAAGTTATATGGCTTTTCAAGTCCAGAGGGGGAAGACTTCTTCAAAACTTTGTCGAAGCAGACTTATTGTTTGCCTTTGTCGGCTGCTATCGGTTTAGGAAGAGTTGGTTCCACAACCGGTAATGATGTAGAAGGGATGCCCTCTGTAGAGACAGGCTACACTAGAACAGCCTCGGAAGACGAAGCAGGATCCTCCTGAGTTTTGGGATGCTCCCGTAGATAGGTTTTCCCTGACCTAGTGCCCAATAGGATCTCTTCTTCAACTATGGGGTCAAAAGACACCATATTGCAGCTCTTTGTCTTGCCCTTAGAGCATTCCTTTTGCTTGGAGGAAGAATGAACTTTGAAATCTGGAACAAGATCAGGATGAATCCACATAATCTCGCCATTATCAAGGGATAAGGGGACAAGACCTTCACTTCGTGGAGGAGGAAGATTTTCAATCTCCAAAGTGGCCCTGGGAATGGAGATGATGCCGTTCTGCACCACTTGCGGCGGGAAGTCACCGAGCTGTACAGAAATCATATTGGCTGTAACAGTATTTTCATCCTGTTGGAGAGTGATGACACCGGCGTTGACAACTCTTGAATCTTGCCTTTGAGCACATAGCATGCCCGAGTAGGATGCCCTATGAACCTGTGATAAACACAATACTTAGGGTGGTCAGTCTTGCCGACTTCATCAGGCTTCTTCGGGTCAGGGAGTTACAATTTATTGCTTTTAAGCAAACAGTCGAAGATGCTCGCGGTATCATTTTCATCAAAGGAATACTCTACTTTTGGGCGAGGTTCCTTTGGTGGAGGTGCAGAAGGAGTAGAGGTAGAGTTAGACGTGGGTTGAGCCACGTTAACGGCTAAAGATTCCTTGCTCTTGAGGTTGATGTTCAAGGTTTCTTTGCCCTTGCGGTTATTCTGACGATTACCGCTACCAGATGGAGAAGACTCATCTCGATCAGGGTTAGACATGTGTACCCTCAACTGTTTGAACTTCTCAGCGCTAACTTCGGCTGCTTTAGCATTGATGATGAATGACGGCCAATCCTGGAACTGTGTTGACACCGTCCACATGCTGATGACAGGCAATAAGTTTGACTTACAAGTGTCTATCGTTACAACAGATGGGGTTCCGGGAGGCATTTTGAGTACTTCTCGGCGGAATCGTTCAATAAAACTTTCAGTAGTTTCATTTTGTCTCTGCTTGATCTTGTTGAGGGCGGATATAGTCATATCGTTGATACCCTCGTAGAATCATTCCAGGAACATCTGTTTGAGTCCGACAAAGGAAGTGATAGAGCCGTCAGGCAGGCTGCGGTACCAATCATATGCCGTGCCGGCTAAGCAGCCGACGAAGACTCTGGTAAGAAGAGCATCGCTTGGTTGGAGCTGGACAGTCATTACCTCAAAATGGTTAATGAACTGACTCGGAGAGGTGCTGCCGTCAAACTGCGTGATCGTAGGAATTTTGTACTTTAGAGGGAATGGGACTTCCTTCCATTCTACTGGATAAGGTTGTTTGATCCCCAGCCTCTGTAGACCGTCTTTCTCTTTGAAAGCCTCGAACTGATTACGTAGTAGTTTTATAGCCTCGTTAGCATCTTCTGAGGATGGAGAAATAATAGGCTGGCTTACCGGGTTAGGAGGAGGAACAACATGGTAAGCACTACCCCTAGCCCATGAATGACTGGATGTAACTTGAATAGGTATTGAGGCTACTGGAGGAGACGGTACCCCCAGACCTGTATTGACAGGCACCGATGATGCTATAATCTCAGGATTTACAGCAGGTGCTGTCGGTGATACTGCATGTTGAGCTATGATAACAGTATATATACTTGCGATCATTTCAGCCATGGTCTTCAACTTATCTTCCAGTGCGGCGATTCGTTGCTCTTGACTTGCCAAACTAGAAGCATCTGGATCTTCAGTAATAACATAGGCTGACACTTCTCTAGGTACAGTAGAAGACACTGTCTACTCAGAGCTTTTGCTATATGTGTCGTAATCAGAGAAAGAATTGTCCCCTGAGTGAGAAATAGAAAAGTGACCAGAGGGATCTTGGAGAAGATCCCTATGACCGACTGTATCTCAACTTGGAGATCGGGTGTGTCGGAATACTCCTTCAGAGGATTCATGGAGTAAATCCAGATATCGTTGACTGGGCTTACGGGGTTTGCCATGCTTTGAACACTTCCTACCCCCAGTGTCTCGGGAAGCCATATTTACGGAGGCATAGAGCACCTTGTCTTCGTCTTCTGACATTGGTTGAGAAGTTAAACGATCGAAGACAGATCGTTTTGTCGTCTGGCAACAACACTTGATAACCACCTTGTGATTACAATGACGTTCCGGTGGTTGGATTGGAGGTGTTGAGGTGTTGTCCCGCTTATGCTTAAGGTATTCCCGAAGATCAGGGATATATTCTTTGACGACATTCGGAACATGATTCCGATTCTTCAGATGCTTTATCCCGTGAGTATACAAAGAAGTACTCAACTCGTTGGCATAAGTGTCAGGTTTTTCCTCCTAGAAGTTTGCTTTTGATGCAAGTTCACCTTCGGCATTGGTTGCTTGCGTTTTATAGAATCTGGTCTATTAAGATAAGTCCGTAGATCGGCAAATTCACCCCCAGGGGCCTCTGTCTGAGACACTAGCAATTTTCCTTGCTTTGATCGGGATATCCGAAGAGTTGGGAGATCTTGGAAGTGTGCTACTGGAGTAGGCAAGATGCTTCTCTGGTCAATAGCCTTCCCTTTAGCAGGGAGAGAAGAACTCTTGTTTGAGAGAGTTTTTGTACTGTTTGGTGCCGAGGCACATTCAGATGGATCTTTCGAGGTAAAAATTGATGAAGACTGAAAAAAGACCAAAAGGCCTTTTCCTTTATTTTGTGAAGAAGGGTTGGCTAAAGAGCATTTTCCTCTGTTGTTTTCCAGATTTTGGACTTCGGAAGATTGAGAAAATACCAAAGGGCCTTTCCGTTTGTGCTGAGACGGAGGAAGAATAGTCAAAAGACTACCCCCTGTGGGTTGCGCAGGAACAGAAGAGGCAGCAACTTTCTCTTTGACGGAGATGACAGATGGCTCCTTGGTCATAGAACCAGCAGGGGGTGCAACCTGAGTTCTTGAAGAAGCAGCAAATGAAGCCTTGGATACAGAGGGCTTAAGTTGCGCTCTGGCTGAAGAATTAGTAGATTGCGCAAGAGGAAAAGAGGTCGCCAACTGCGCCAGAGGGAGAGGGGTCTTGGGCTTTGCCATAGCAGCACAAGTTGTTGATTGCGCTGTGGCAAGAGGAGCAGTGTGCTGTGCATGGGTTGTTGGAGCTCTGGATTGCGCTTTAGCAAAGAGGGTGATGGATTACGCAGGAGCAGAAGTGGATACTGGCCTCCTGTTAGACGAAACAACAGGTTGCACAGAGGACTTCGGGGTCCACACTGAATGGACCTTGCTCTTGGCAGAGGCCACAGTGCGACGAGTAGCCCCAGAGTTGATCATCGCTTCGTAGGCAGTCTGGTTGACCTTCACAACCAGAGTCTTTTGCGTCTTTTCGATAGACGCAGCATCACATTGAGTTGTCACTTCCTCGTCGGAGAAGAAAGTCGTCCCCAGCAGAGTCGCCATTTTGTTTGCAAAAAAAAAAGTCTTTTTATTTCACAAACTTTAAAGAATAGTACAAGAGTACAATAAATTCTGGAAAAGTACAACTATAGGAATCCGATCTGAAGACGATCGCTTTATCCCTTGGACGATGTGAACTTTGAAGACGATAGCCTCTGAAGAATGCAGCAACGCTTGGACAAGAACTCCTGATCTCTGATGATCTTGAATAATGATCCTCCATAATGAAGAACTTGAAACTCTATTTATAGAGTTCTAGAAATAACTATTTTATAGTTATTCTGGATTACACACAATGAACTGCGCTGGAGACAGACTGCACAGACTGTAAACTGCGCTGGCCATTGGGCAGTTGCTCGATCGTGGGCTAACCGTATTCAGACGTGTGGCATTGTTTGATTGAAATATGCTTGATCGTGTACATGCGGTTGCCACGTGGTGAGCAATTGATGGCATGTAAGACACGTAGTAAATGTCAGTTATTTTTAACAAATTTGATGGATAGCGCCACTTGAATAGCGCTAGCTTCAGACTGCGCTCCCTTCTAGTCATTGGATAGCGCTAGGATTCGGACTTGGTCAAACTGTACTGAGGTTGGACTGGCAGACTGCGCTCATGTTGGACTGGCAGACTGTGCTGGACTGTACAGCTGTTCTCGAGCGCCGTGTTGCACAAGAAACGAACGGACTCCTCGCTTTTTGGGCTGTCAGGCTGTCAGAAGATTTGATCTTCTTGTCAGGTAATGATGGCGTTGCCACGTCAGCGTAGCGCGCTCGGGCGTTAGCACAGTTCAGCCTCGTGCGTTTGATTTGTAGCACAGTCTGTCTCCAGCGCAATTCATTGAAGGGTGCGCAAATTAGACTTCTCTGTCTATTTCATGGATGCAACTTGATTTTAGGACTTACAAAACGGATATAGGTAATCCGGCACATCATACACCTGGCCGGGTGTGAGATGGCTATCATTCCAGTTTGATTCCAGCATTGGGGTAATTCCAGAATTGGGGTATGTCTACATGTCTTACTCTAGTATTTTCCCTCCCAGCAAGTGAATCCAGAAATCCGACACAATGATTCAAGATGAGTCCAGCCAGAATATGATGATACCAGTAAATAATTCCAGAATGATTCCAGTAATAGAGGCCAGACAATAAATGTGTGTCATATACATGAATCCAGAATATCCATACGTGTTGTAACAGAGAATCGCATACAACTAACTAGAACTGAAGTACAGTAATTGACAAGTAAATGAGAGAACTATCAGAGAATGTACTCGCCTGATACTCTGAATAGAGTAGTATAATATCAGATGTCTGCACCGGAGTCACAATATCCTAAATAGAGCAGTACAGGTTATAATATATTTAAAATAAGGTAAATGAAGTTTATGATGCAATCTACATGATTTTTAGGTCAAACTAGGTCAAAGTCAACTCTAAGTCAAACCTGGTCAACTGTCTAGGTCAAACTAGGTCAATAACTCAACATTGGTCAATATTAGACTATTGGGTCAATTATCTAGGTCAAACTCTATAAGCTAACTCATAATTCTAACTCAAAGTCATAACCAACCTACTCTAAGATATCAATTAACCCATATCATTATATATATATATATATATATATATATATATATATATATATATATATATATATATATATATATATATATATATATATATATATACTACTCAACTATATATCCATATACATATTAAGTATAACTCTAACCTCTCTTAAGACAACCACCTATATATCAAACAATATATTTATCCTCATATATATTTTATATATATATATATATATATATATATATATATATATATATATATATATATATATATATCATATACATGTATATCAAATATGAGAACTCTCAAAAACCCACACATAACATATATAGAGATAGTATACAATCATAGCCTAACATATCTGGTACTAGTACCTAGCAGTAAGGGAACAACACAAATGGTAGGACATGGAAAAATGGTTACTGCTCTTATGAGCAGGACAAATATCTAGGCTCTGATACATGGCAGTATCAAAGTGCAGGACAATACAAGGAGACTGAACCAAAGAGATGCAGGGACTAATGAAGTCTCTGAGATGCAGGACTTGGTTGTGAATGTAATGGGGAAAATGCATACATGCAGTGAATGATATAAAGTGAGGCAGTACATGTATGCATGCAGTGATATGCAATAATGAGCAGTAAACGTGAGGCTAATTGCAGTGAGCTATTGCAGGTCATGACAGTGGTGAATGCAAGATGCATGACAGTGCATTAAGTGCAGTAAAATGAAATAGTGAAGGCATGACAAAACATGTAATGGTAAGGGCTAAACTAAGGTCTAAAATATATGAGAGTGATATAGATCTCAGGAAAATAGGGAAAATATAGTGTATCAGGTTTCAGCTTACCTGGGTTATGTGATCAAGAAGAACTTCAGTTTTAAGTTCAACAAATCTCAGTTTTGTGTGTGTTAACAGTTTAGGGAAAATTCAGTGATGTAAAACTCAGGAATTAGTGAAATGTGGCTGTGTTTAGTAGTGTTCGGTTTTAGGGAACAAGCAATGTGAGCAATGTAAATGAGTGAATGAGTGTATTGACAGTTACTTCTCAGTTTGGAGACTTGTGTGTGTGAATGACAGAGAATGGTTGTGTGTCAGTACATTTCAGTTCTCAGGACAATTGACAGTTCCTGTGTGCGTCTTGGTGAGGGAGCGAATGTCCATACCATTCTCAGTTTTTAATGTGTGACAGTGTGTTTTAGATTTAGGCATGTGTGTGTGTGTTATTGAACTCAGTGTGATAGGTTACTTGTGTGTACATGTTCTTAGAATTTTAGGAAAATAGTGAAGTGGCAGGAATAAGTTTGTGTGTGTGTGTAATATAATGCATATAGATAGGGTGAGTGCAGTGAAGCAATATGTGAAGGTGGCAGTGAAACAACATGAGGCAGTAGGTATCTAGCACAGATACATGTATAGAGCAACCCCCTATTCTCCATCCGACACACTCTCACATACACAACCTCTCTAACACTAATGAATACTCATATATAGACACTTAAACACATTCCCAAGACCCAGCCAAAGCCAAATAGCCCGACCTCCCTCTCTCTTTTATCTCCTACCTCTAGTTAACTCATTCCTTGCATCAATTCCCTTGTTCAAAATTGATGCCAAGTCTGTCAAATGACTGAGTCCATCAATGAATAACTGATTACAAGTATCAGTTGTTCACTGATACACTCATTCTTCAAATCCAACTTCCTCTCTCTCGAGTGCACCAAGTGCCCTGATGACACCTACCACATGGATCCCTGCTCACCCACTCTCTGTTATCTGTAAAATACTAACTCTCCAATCCTAATTGACACTCTCATCTAACCAAGCTAAATGTAATATGATACCTATTATTTACCATTCACTGATACCAGATTTCCTTCCTGTCATGTGGACTGATATCTAATGCCATCACCAACTGAACAAATGGAAGTAAACCATAAGGGAGGTGAATGACAAGGACTGCACATGAGGACAAGCCCCTGTTGCCCGACCCCTCACTCACTCCCTGAACCATTGGCACATTGCCAAGCCCCTCACAAGCTCTGAACAGTAGTGGCCTTGTTGCCATCTGCAAACATGGCCAAGTGCCTGTCATTACCTATGGCCTAGCCAACCTGCCTGCACACTTTAACCATGCCACCCAATGCTCCCCAAGCAATAGCAGCCCAAGCTTTCCATCTATATACCTATAACATACCTGTACATATAATGCCATGACACATACACTGTAACGCCCCAGTCCCAAAATACGTAGGACTAAGTACATAGATATGCCAGCTGTAGATATACGAAAAATACTCCAATGTATGGAATCCTCGTATAAATACATAAGCTGTAAAATGTAGAGAACCAAGACATGCTAAATCTCATCCACAATTATATAATAAAATAAAGATAGAATCAACTTGAATAGTTATGGTACAATCGTTGGGCGGAGACAAAGTCCACTACCAACTATCTCAATGAAATAAATATACAAGGAGGCGATCGACAAAATGATAAAACGAACCAAGACAATCATCTTCGAGAAATGGGAAAGATCACGACCTTGGCTAGAACACCTGCAGAAAATATGAACATACACCTGGGGAAAAACCAGGTCCTCAGAGGGACGTAACAAGACACATAATATCATGCCAATAAACTGAATAGTAAGAGCTCAATAGAAAATATACATGCGTAAAGGTTCCTAACCATTCTATGTGATATATACTTTGAGAAGACAACGTTCTACGCAGGAGCTTAGGTGTTCAGCATAGATGGAGAGAGAGTGGTAGTAGGTAGCGCTCATAAGAGACACTATCGACCATGGACAGAAAGTAGCTCTCATACGAGAACTATCGGCCCCGGGGCAGTAAGTAGCGCTCATCCGAGACACAATCGGCCCAAATCTATGTGTGTACTGAACATGTAGCCCCTACGCTAATAACTGTCTTCCCCCCTCCCCATGATACTATACCTGTGTCGACTCCACGATACTGCTTAATCCTTAATAACTGCCAAGTCTTCTACAAATCTATTGACAGTTATATCCTAACGCACGGCCTGTACGCACCAATGATCAGTCAGCACGCAAGTTCGCATCTATATGCGACTCACAACTCACACACAATCCGTGGCACATCGTGACAGTTTATGAGATGCACTAAATATACGGTGGTCCCTTAACTCTAAGCCAATTGCATAAAATATATTAATTTGCATATATATATATAATTTTGAAAGAACAACATAAAGAAAAAGTATGCATGATATTGAGCAAGAAATTAAACAGTAAAGGCAAGGTGTCTTGTCTGAGGTTATGTGCAAAAGAGAATAATCCAGTAGCTCGAACAAACCAATAGATGAAGCAAGAAAAACCAAATGCCGCAGATGACTCCGGATGCTGCAACAAATATCACAAACGAGTTTGGAATATAAGATATGTCTAGGAAACGCCTATCCAAAAGTTAAATTCTGGAACAGGGGCAAAATCATAATTTTGGGTCAAAACGATGTCCGCCGTTGGACCCGCTTTGTACCGAAATGCGCGCCAGAACCTACGGTCTCTAAAGTCGTCAAACTACATGTCTACGAATTTATTTTGATGAGACGAATCCAACGATATGTCCAATTTTGGATTCCGGTGGGCTGTACACAAATTCGCCCGTTGAGTGGGATTGTGGGCCTGCCAAAATAGCGTCCCGATCAACGGTCTCAGAATCGGACCAAACTTGGCTCACAGGACCATAAAAATATTTTGAGTCCAATGGCACAAGTTTCATCACGATATGATGAGTGTGCACAAAGTTGTGACTTAATTTGCAAAGGGTCGATACGGGGGTATCTCGACGGATACGTACTAATTTCGTCGTGCACATGCAACGAAATCGGGTTCCGTCAGTTCCCACACGTCGACAACATCCATACGCGCCTTTCGATGCATATAGTGCGCGACCATGTCGCCCGGTTTGTCGGGGCGCACGCCGTATCGGATGTTTTTCCACTTTTTGAAAACAGAATTTACAATTTTTCGTGAAACTTTAACAACGTGTAACTTTCTACATACTAGATGAAAAGTGAATCCAGAAGGTACGTTGCAATCTCGGTTATGTTGTCTTTGACTGTCTTCAATTAGTTTTTACAAAAACCTATTGTACAGAAGGAAAAGTGGCCGACAAGTTGGTGTTTTAAAACAATTTTTAATATTTCAGAAAAATGGTTTTTCTCTAACTTCGTCTCAATTTTTCGAGCAAGTCGGTGGGTTGTTATCAAAATCCACCTGGAGGATCTCGAAGAGGGTCAAGTCTACTTTCCAGAAAACTTTATGGATCGAAAATCGGTGTTACGAGTAAAAAGTTACGCCATAGGGAATTAGGGTACCTTAAGTGAAAAACTGCTCCGTCGGTGACGCGGGGCTGACTTCCGATGCTCCGTTCGTCGCGCACAAAACTCCGTCGCTGGTGAAACGAATTTGTAGGCGAAGAGGGTATGATCAGCCTCAACTTTCGTTTTGGAAGTTTAGGGTTTAGAGGTTTGTGGAAAAAGTTATATATATAACGAATTGTGACAAAACCAAATACCTATGGGTTTAGAAATTAAGCTTCACGGGTTGGTTTTCCTTCGGATGGGTTGCTGCTACACGCAGCAGTGATTGGGAAGTGGGACCCGCCCACGTGTAGTGGGGATTGTTATTAATATTTTTTTTCTTTTTCCTTTTCTTTTCCTTTTCCTTTTTCTTTTCTTATTCTTTTCTTATTCTTTTCTTATTCTTTAAATCTTATATATATAACTATATATATCCAAAAATTATTTAAATACAAATAACACTTTAAATATCACATAACCAAATATTTAATATATTTAAATATATCTACATATATATATAAATTTAATTCACAAAAAATAAACTCAAAATAATAATAATAATATCTTAATAGAATAAACTTGTTTAATAAATCTCTACAAAATAAATTTAATAATAATAAATTAATAAAAATTGCTCCAATGGGTAAATTGTACACACACCCTTATCCGGGTGCAGAAACATGTAAAATCTTTTAAAATAATATTTAATAATAAAAATACCAATAATTGTACGAATAATTAAATAATTAGAAATTGCACATAAAATTCTAAAGTAATTTAGAAAATATTTGTATATACATAAAATATTCCTATATGGCCACCTTAGCCACCCCTGTCATGCCCCAGAACCAGAATACTGGAGAGCGGGGGCAGACAGAACCAGTTACGTATAATGAAATGGAATCCACTCCACTATACGGTCACGGCTGTCTAGATATATGAGGGTTTATCTTCAAGCCATCAGTCTCCTATGGTCAATAACAAGCCTAGTGTCTCAATCACAAGCAAGTAAGTAAATGTTACAAGATGTAAGATCACCAAATATACAATAGTAAGGCATCCCAAACATTACATATTCAGCTGATCATGAAGCTAGTCGTTACAAAATGTGAGGACTAGCAAGAGTTTAGTCATACATGATCAATCCTAGGTTGCCAATCATGTTACAGCCCGTAGGCAGACAGTAAGTAAAAATGTACACGAGCTAAAACTTGTTCGGCGGCTAAACGCCTCAAAAGAATAATTTTACAAGAGAGTGGAAGAGCCAAAAATAACCCATTCGTTGCCAGAATTCCGTCTAGTGGTCACCATGTGGCTGAAAATTCGGTAGATCCTCTGGAGCTGCTCTGGTATCTGGCCATACAAAACCAGCTGGATCAGACCCCAGAAAGAGCAAGTGCCACAAAGGAGGCTTCACTTAGGAACTAAAACCAGCAATTAGCACAAGAGTATAATTAAATAAAAGACAGTAATTAAGGAAAAGCATGACAGGTGATATACGATGAGATAACCATAGGACTATTCAGATAACCAGGTTACAACTCGTAAACCAAACAAGGACCGGGATTGTAACCCTTCGTCTGAACAGAACTTGGTTTCTCCTACCATTTATCGGCAAGATAAGTATAAGAAATCAGGTCAAGTAACAATCTTGTACATGATCAAGACAAGACTAGACTGATTGAACTTCATCCAACATTTTACGGCCAAGCAATAAGTACGGCTTGATACTTTAACTAACTAGGGTTATCACAAGCCTAATTACTAATAAGATACAGCGAGATTATTTCACAGCCACAAGTCCTGCAGACTATCCAGGCTATCCGGACGCAATTAGAGTTGAATTCAAGTGGGTACATCGTCCAGGAAACGCATGTACCCTTAGGTGACTTAGAGGGTGCAACACATGACAGTGTACTGGAAATGTGTCCTACTCGACGGCAGGCTACAGATCCCAAGTGGGGCACCCAGATAACGGGATTGCCTGTAGCTGGGAAAATCTCTTCATGACTACTGGATTATTCTAGTGGTTAGCCTTAGTTGATTTCAGTGGGTACCCCTGACCGTGGTACTCAGGGGTCCCCGTCCTAGACATGATACAAGACAAGACGGGTTCATTTGTACAAGCACAATCGTCCACGGTGTCCAGGTTATTCAATCTTGTCATATCGTGTTAGCCGTCGCAACAACGATTCGAAAAAAATATTATGTCAGGTTTATCATGTCAAGAGTACGCCACGGTAGGCCATTATCAAGAATTATCATGTCAAATCAAGTTATCTTGTCAGGAGTGCACCAC
The DNA here is from genome assembly GCA_029216955.1 of Iris pallida. Lineage (NCBI taxonomy): Eukaryota > Viridiplantae > Streptophyta > Magnoliopsida > Asparagales > Iridaceae > Iris > Iris pallida. Next base: position 7,745,557 of record JANAVB010029217.1, on the reverse strand, counting down.
GACGGGTCACTATCAAGTCATGTCATTTATCAAGGAGGAGAGAAATTTGTACAATTAAACAATAATATATTAATAATATATATTCTTGAAGCCAAGAAGAAACTCTACAACTTTTATGTTGGGAGTGGGAAGAAATTCTGACCACAATTCAAACAAATAAAATATTTAAACAATCAAAGTGGACTCCATGCGGTCAAAAAGTGGGAGAACCTATATGCGGCCCAATAGAGTGGGAGGCCACCCATACGGCCAGCCAAAGAGAGTGGGACCCGCAATAGATGCAAGCTTCCACTCAAGCAAAAGGAAAAGGGACACGTGGCCACTCCAGTACGGAGGCCATGTGGGACTCGACAATTAATGCAGCAAGGAAGGAAGTTCACGTGAACCATTTAATTGATGATCCACGTGAGGCAATGATTACATGTATATAATAAGCTAATGCATGCAATTATTTAATAAAAAGGCCATGCGGCTCATATATTTCCATGCACATGCTAATGCTAGCAAGAGCAATTACATGCGGCTATATACAAATCTCATGCGGCCCACGTAAAATTTTCCCATGCGGTCAACCACAAATTTCTATGCGGCTCACTTAAGCCATGTAAATGCTTAGGCCAAAATTTAATGCATGCTGGACATGCATTTCTAGGGCATTCAAAGTTTTTAAATATGCAAATCTATATGCGGCCATGCAATTGAAGCAAGCAAGCAAGCCTTGCTAGAAGAACCCATGCGGATAGGCATTGATTGCTACTCATGCGCCTACATTCAAATAATAGGCCCAGCAATTGCTTTAAGGTGAATGCAACATTAAATGCTATTTAATATGGGCCTTGAATTGCTTTTAAGTCTAATTAGCATTTAATGCTTAGTATAAAGCATGAAAAATGCTTTTCCAGGAAAGCATTTAAAGCTTGAATGACATTTAATGCTTATTATAAAGCAAGGGGATGCTTTTCCAGGAAAAGTATTTAAGCTTGAATGGCATTTAATGCTTATAATGCAAGCATGCAATGCTTCCATCTCATGGGGCTACGCTTCCATCCCATGCGGCTATGCTTCTTTCCCATGCGGCTATGCTTCTTTGCATGCATTATTACACCACTACATGCGGCTAAGGCTTGGTGTTTCCAAGCAAAATACACATTTGTGCGCTAATGCATTATTTCTAATGCTTAGTCTCCATGCGGCTCATATTATTTCATATGCGGCTAGCTACTGTGGATTGCATGCAGGCAAGAAAATATTAAAAGTAAGTAATATTTAAGAGCAAGCCATATGCGGCTCGCTTGCATGCTGGTGCATGCAATAGTTAATGCATGCATGCAATTAATGATTGCAAGGCCATGCGGCCAGAAAACTACTTGCCGCATGAAATAGTCATGCGGTCAAGTACAGTTCTTCTCCTCAATTCAGAGAAGAAAAATACCATGAAGCCATACTTCCAAGCTCCATAATTCCATCATCCAGAGTCCAAATTCGAACTTTCATAGGTCAAAATGGGACAGAATAAAATTCTCTACAACATGGAACCATCAAAACTTGGAAATAATAAGGTTAAACAGATCAAACCCAAAAAAATCCAAAAATACCACAAAACTAGATCTACAAGAATTTAACCATGGAAATGAAAAATGCTAAGTACTAAAGTGGTTTAGAAACACATGAGAAAGACAATAGAACAATAAAAATGGAGTTCCTCTATGAAGCAAGATGCACTTGCCTAAGCTCTCTCTCTCTCTCTCCTGGTAGGTGGAGAAGTAATGGTGGGGAAGAAGAAGAGTTAATGAGAATTGATGGAAGAGAGAGAGTGGGATGGATATTTATGAAGGGAGTGGTGGTAGATGGGGTTTGTCTCCACATAAAACCAAACCAAGCCAAACCCACTAAACCGAACCAAACCAAGCCAATGCAATCCCATGATAAACCATGCTAATGCAACATGCAAAAATAAAAATCCAAGGCTAACTAATTATGACAAACCAAAAATACGAGCCCGAAATATGTACACGTATTCCCAATACGTAATGTAAACTACGGGCATTATAACTCTACCCACCTTAAAAGAATTCCGTCCTCGAAATTTAATCAAGAGGCTAGAGATTGCAGGGACAAGCTATACTAAGCAATCAATGAAACAATCAATCAATTATGCAAGCAAGAAATGGAAGGCATAAGGAAAAGGGAAGACATCCTGCTAGGAACGTCTCTGCCGGTTCTGGATCTGAGCTTGGACCTGGGCATACTGCTGGGGTCTTTATAGCTGGAAGGCTAGGGCCTGAGGCGGCAATGGCCTCGGCAATGGATACTGCTGCTGCTGCTGGACTGGGGCTGGTTCCCTTACCGAGGGACTAGTCTGGGCCGATGAGGAGGAACCGGCTCTATTCGGGCAGGACCCTATCTTGTGGTCCGGTGCTCCACAAGCCAAACACAATCCCTGAGCTCTGTGACACTCCGAAACAACGTGTCCTGGCTTCCCACAATGAGTGCAGCCCATTGCGGAAGACTGCTTCTGCTTCTGCTGCTGAGGGGACGTGACCGACGTCACTGAGGCCGTCTGCCTCGGAGTTCTAATTGTCAAAGCCCTGACTGCCGGGGCTGGTGCTGTCGACTGGGTCATCTGGCCGTGAGATCGCTTCCGACCTCCGATCCTGTCCACGATCCTGTGGGAGGTATACTCGTGCCTCCTGGCTGCCCTCAATACTGCATCAAAAGTCTGATGCTCAAACTGTTCCACTGCCAACAAAATCTCGAGGTAGAGCCCTTGCTGGAATCGTTGGGCTCTGTCAAACTCGGTCGCCACCAAGGTGGGAGCAAACCGACTAAGCCTGGAGAACTCGGCCGCATATCCATCGACCGTCCTGCCTCCTTGCTTCAGATTGGTGAACTTGGTCTGAAGATCATACCGAGCCACCGCATCAAAGTACTTAGTCTGGAATCTCTCTCTGAATAGTGCCCATGGAATAGGGGCCACTAATCCTACGGCTTGCGCTGCTCACCAGCTGCGGGCAAGATCCAGTAACTGCAGGCGCACCACGGCCACCTTCTCGTCTTTCGGGGTTCTGGCTGCCTCTAGAATGACTTCAGTATCCTGGAGCCATGCATCAGCAGCAATAGCATCTTCGCTGCCGTCGAAGAATGGAGGGTTCAGACGCTTGAAACTGTTCGCTACACGGTTCCCATGATCTCCACCTCTGTTCAGAGCATCTGCCACTGCCTGATGTAAGGCATCTCCTCGGCGATCTTAGAAAGCTAACAATGATCTGATGAGACCCACCAAAGTGCCATCATCAAGCTCTGCAGGCTGGACTGGCTGAACTGGCGGCTCTCCTCCAGTAGGTACGACTCGGGAGGCTGCTTCTGAGTGCTGGGACTGATCTTCTGGTTGCTACTGGTCCACGGGAGGTGATCCGCCTTGCTGATCGGCAGCTCCAGGTTCAATACCGCTGAAGAAGACGACATAGGAACAATAAAGAAGGACCAGGACAGATCAACGATTACAAGGATGTGATCAGGACAAGAATTTCAGGAATCAAGAGGATACGAGCAGAGATCAAGGACGAGTACTGATTGAGACATCTATTCGGTAAACCCTCACATATCTTGATTTACAAGACCTACATGGGCCACCACTTAAACCATGTCACGCCCCAGAACCAGAATACTGGAGAGCGGGGGCAGACATAGCCAGCTACGTATAATGAAATAGAATCCACTCCACTATACGGTCACGGCTGTCTAGATATATGAGGGTTTATCTTCAAGCCATCAGTCTCCTATGGTCAATAACAAGCCTAGTGTCTCAATTACAAGCAAGTAAGTAAATGTTACAAGATGTAAGATCACCAAATATACAATAGTAAGGCGTCCCAAACATTACATATTCAGCTGATCATGAAGCTAGTCGTTACAAAATGTGAGGACTAGCAAGAGTTTAGTCATACATGATCAACCCTAAGTTGCCAGTCATGTTACAGCCCGTAGGCAGACAGTAAGTAAAAATGTACACGAGCTAACACTTGCTCGGCGGCTAAACGCCTCAAAAGAATAATTTTACAAGAGAGTGGGAGAGCCAAAAATAACCCACTCGTTGCCAGGATTCCGTCTAGTGGTCACCATGTGGCTGGAGATTCGGTAGATCCTCTGGAGCTGCTCTGGTATCTGGCTATACAAAACCAGCTGGGTCAGACCCCAGAAAGAGCAAGTGCCACAAAAGAGGCTTCACTTAGGAACTAAAACCAGTAATTAGCACAAGAGTATAATTGAATAAAAGATAGTAATTAAGGAAAAGCATGACAGGTGATATACGATGAGATAACTATAGGACTATTCAGATAACCAGGTTACAACCCGTAAACCAAACAAGGACCGGGGTTATAACCCTTCGTCTGAACAGAACTTGGTTTCTCCCACCATTTATCGGCAAGATAAGTATAAGAAATTGTAAGACCCAGTTTTCTGAAATTGGGGTATTTTTGAAAATTTATTATTTTTATTATTTATTAATGGTAATTTAGTCATGTTATGAATTTTGGTGATTTTTAGTTAGATTAAAATTATTTTCTAAGTCATGACTTATGACTTTGTGATTTGGTTATGAAACCCTAGTGTAACCTTAGAGTTACTTGTCCTAGAGACTAACCATGATCATGTGAGCCTAGTCATAAGTTTAGAACATCAAAAATTGTGGTTTTAGCCTAAGGGGTATTTTGGTAAATTTCTAGGAATTAAGTAGGATTAGGGAGATTTTACTATTCATGGACTTTTGATTAGTGACTTGATAATCCCTAACCTAGTCTACCCTAATCCATAGGTTAGCCACTAACCTAGAATGATAAGGGGATAGATATTTGCATTGGTTAAAGGAGGATAAATATCTTGATATTTACTTTGTGGATATTTTCCACAAAATATCCAAAATATCAACCCTTTTGCCATGAAAGTCTTTCCCTTAGCTTGGAAGCAACCCAAGGACACCCCCTCCCCTTGTCATGGCAGCCAAGAACACCCCCCCTAGCCCTACACTATTCTATATAACCTCATTGCTTTCATTCATGGCCATTTACATGAAATTAAACCTAGAAAAACCCTATCTCTTCAAACCTACACAACTTGATCAATTTTGATCCAAATCACCTCTAGTTTTCTCCATTAGGTCACCTACAATCTAAGGGAGCCTAAGGAAGTGTGATACTCAAGTTTCATCAAGCAAGGACAAGTTGAGGTTAGAGGATACACACCATCATTTAGTGAAATTCAAGACTTTGTGCACCAAGAGGTAATTATTCCTAAACCTTGTTAATATAGTATTTTTCTTCACAATTGCATGCATCTAGGTAAACCCTAGCTCTGTTTTTTAGGTTTGGTAAATTTTAGGGTTTGTTTGGTGTCATATCGGACACGTATCCTATTTGTTAAATCATTGAATTTTAGTGTAAATTGCTCACTGTCATAGTATAAAATACACACTGTTTTCCAAATGTTTTTGAACCAAATTCTAGCCTAGACCTAGCTAACCCTAACCCCTACTCACTGAGCACAAGTTGGCCTTGTGTCGTGTCCAAAACTGGACACAAAGCCCTCGGGACACACTGCACAGTGCACAGGGAAAATGCCCTGCTACCACTGTGTCAATTCTCACTGGACACGTCACTTGGACACGTCAAACTTGACACACGACACAGGGCAATGACTGACAGGTCATCCCCAAAGTTTGGGATGACCTCGTGTCGTGTCGGACACGAAATCGACTCATGAAGGGTCGTTCTATATACAGTGTACACACACAGACACTCGACTTTGAGCGTGTCGTGTCCACTGTACATGACACGTGGACACTTCATAGTGTCATGGACACGAAGCCTATCCATAGGCGAACACATTGGACACAACCACGTGGTGTCACGTGTCCCGTGTCGCGAACACGAGACACGCGAAAATACTGACACACAGTCTGAACACGTATTTTAGGGCTTCTGATACGTGTGTCGTGTCCCCTCTACACGACTCGTGGACACATATCAGGCCCATGGATACGTAGCCTAGACCTAGGCGCACCTTCGGGTACGAGCACGAGGCCTGTGTCGCCTTGTGTCGTGTCCTAGACCCTTTTTAGTTTTTGCACTGATACGTGTGTATCAGTGTATTCTCGTTTACCCGAGCGACTTTGAACCCTCGTGGACACGCCGTGTCGTGTCGTGACACCGTGTCAGGCTACTAGGGACCTAGTCTAACCTAGGGGCTACAGTTACCAACCAACATTGGGCCATTTTAGTTTGATTTAGGTGGTGTTTGGTTTAACCTAAGATCTAGGTTTACTGTCCAATATTCCAGTTTTGGGATTTATTCCCAGTTTTCTAAAATGAATTTTGATTGTATTTTAATGATGATTTTTGCATATAATGCTATGTTATTATTAGGTTAACATGTTGTATAAATGTTAGTGTGTGTGTGGGTGAAATTTGGGGAGAAATTGTGGTGTGTGTGTGTAGTTATATATATACATATGTATGTATATATGTATCCTGTGTGTGTGTGTTTGGGCCAGGTTTGGTTCCAGAATTTCTGGAAACCATGACCCTCCCCCTTCTCAGTCCAGACCCCTCTCTCACTGTCTCACTCTCTCTCTCATTCAGTCTCTCTCTCTTTCCCTTTGTCTCTCTCTATATATAGTATATATATGGGTTTATATATATATATGTATATATATATATTGATATATGTATATTTGTATTAGTTTTCCTATAGTGATGTTATATAAATATGTGTATGTGAGTTGTATAGTATATAGAAATCCTATTTTGGTATATGGGTAGATAGAGTATATATATATAGATATATATATATATATATATATATATATATATATATATATATATATATATATATATATATATATGTATAACTTCGAGTATAGGTTTATATGAAAACCTATAAGATGGCCTATGGCCAAGAGTATCTAGCCTATGGCATAAGGGCTAACCCTAAATTGACCTAATGGACCAAAAACCCTACTAGTAACCATTGTTGACCAAGGTTGACCAAAGTCAACTATAGGTCAAACCTTGACCTAATTGACCTAGAATGGACTTAGATGGACTCTAAATGACTTGGTGACTAAGGTTTGACTAAACCCTAGACTGTAAACTAGTTGGTTAGGGTTTTGACCTATATAAGGGTATTATTGTAACTTGAGTTATATGGGTAGTCCCATGTAGATGAAGATATGTATGGGGTTAAGTGAGATAATAGGAGTTGAGTCTTGATTTGAGTTAGAGTATGGATTAGCTTGATTATAGGATTAGGGTTGGTATTGTACTATATGTATTTATGTGTGGTATACTTTGTATAGGTAATTGTAGTATAGTATCTTAGGTATCCTAAGACATGTTAGCCTATGTTTGGTTTTGAGTTAGCCTTATAGGGTTTGACTGGATGTTGACCATTAGTCAAGATTAACCTAATTACCTGACTGACTAGTCTTTGTTTGACCAATACCTTAGTGTTGGCCTAAGTTTGACTTTGACCTAGATTGGCTTAGAATTCATATAGATTGCATTGTAGATTTCATTTACCTTCATTTTGGACATGTCATAACTGTATTGCTCTATTTTAGGATATTGTGACCTTGGTACAGACATCTGATATTACACTACTCTTTCCAGAGTAACAAGCGAGTACATTCTCTGATAATTCTCTCATTTATTTGTCGATTACTGTATTTCAGTTCTAGTTAGTTCTATGTGATTCTCTGTATCAACACGTATGGATATTTCTGGATTCATGTATGCGACACATACCTTACTTACTGATCTCTATTACTGGAATCACTGGAATCATTCTGAAATCATTTCTGGAATCATCATTTGGCCGAACTCATCTCGATTTTTGTGTCTTGTACTGGATTCACTTGCTGGGCGGGGAAATATTGAGTAAGACATGTAGACATACCCCAAATCTGGAATCTCCAAACTGGAATCTACTGGAAGCATAGCCATCTCTTGCCTGATCAGTGAGAGATGTGCCTGATACCTACAGCCGTTTACATGTTGACCTCGGTATTTTAGAACACACTGTTAGATCATAGTTGGACTCACCCTGGTTTCATTGATCACTGTTGGACTCATCTTGTACTGGAAATTATCTGGTATCAGATTATATGGACTTGACTCACACTGGGATTACTTTAGACTTATATCGTACTGTCTGGACTCACACATGATATTCTAGTTCAGTTAGCTTTTATTACAGTCTTCATTGCCATGATTCTTCTCTTATTTTAGTTACCTTTCTTTTCTTGTATCTTACTGTGTCTCTGTGCCATCATTACCTGCATAGAACTGCCATGTTCATCAATAAAACTGTCTATAACTGCTTTATAGTTCTTTGTCATTTACTTGGATTTTTTTTGATGAGTTGTGCTCGTTCCCGTCCTGATTGGACCTGTTGAAAATATTACAGATGATAATCCTGTGGACACATGCCCTGCTTACCATGGACCTGGCGAGGGATTAGCTACCTTTGGTTCCGACTCTCAGGAGTAATTCAGGAGATTAGCTAGTAGACTACTTTAGCTTTCATGTTTTGGCTTGTTGTATTAAAGTTAAGATATTGAGTCTGTATTAAGTTGGTTTGAGATATTGGTATATTATTTTAGCAGTTAGTTGTTGTTGTCTTTAATTCCTTAGGTATAACTTCTGTGTTATCTTTTCGTGCTTAGACTGTGTTTGAGTAGATCATAACCTTTTACTTGCCCTCCATTCGGAGCTGATATCTGGACAAGTACTTTTTTTATATTTACTGCATGAGTTTAGTTAGCAACCTAGAACAGCTTACTACCGCCGACACTGCGGCGTAGGCTGGACGTAACCACTTCTCGTGCCCCTATACAGGGTGCGGGTCATGACAGAAATCATGTCAAGTAACAATCTTGTACATGATCAAGACAAGACTAGACTGATTGAACTTCATCCAACATTTCACGGCCAAGCAATAAGTACGGCTTGATACTTTAACTAACTAGGGTTATCACAAGCCTAATTACTAACAAGATGCAGCAAGATTATTTCACAGCCACAAGCCCTGCAGACCATCCAGGCTATCCGGACGCAATTAGAGTTGAATTCAAGTGGGTACATCGTCCAGGAAACGCATGTACCCTTAGGCGACTTAGAGGGTGCAATACATGACAGTGTGCTGGAAATGTGCCCTACTCGACGGCAGGCTACAGATCCCAAGTGGGGCGCCCAGATAACGGGATTGCCTGTAGCTAGGAAAATCTCTTCATGACTACTGGATTATTATAGTGGTTAGCCTTAGTTGATTTCAGTGGTTACCCCTGACCGTGGTACTCAGGGGTCCCCGTCCTAGACATGATGCAAGACAAGACAGGTTCATTTGTACAAGCACAATCGTCTACGGTGTCCAGGTTATTCAATTTTGTCATGTCGTGTTGGCCGTCGCAACAACGATTCGAGAAATATATCATGTCAGGTTTATCATGTTAAGAGTGCACCATTGTGGGCTATTATCAAGAATTATCATGTCAAGTTATCATGTCAAATCAAGTTATCTTGTCAGGAGTGCACCACGGCGGGTCACTATCAAGTAATGTCATTTATCAAGGAGGGGAGAAATTTGCACAATTAAATAATAATATATTAATAATATATATATTCTTGAAGCCAAGGAGCTCTACAACTTTTATGTTGGGAGTGGGAAGAAATTCTGACCACAATTCAAGCAAATAAAATATTTAAACAATCAAAGTGGACTCCATGCGGTCAAAAAGTGGGAGAACCTATATGCGGCCCAAGAGAGTGGGAGGCCAGCCAAAGCTTATGCGGCCAAAAAAATAACTGAAAGGGGCCATGCGGCCAGCAAGAAATATTCATGCAACCAAAAAAGACAAAGAGAGTGGGACCCGCAATAAATGCAAGCTTCCACTCAAGCAAAAGGAAAAGGGACACGTGGCCACTCCAGTACGGAGGCCATGTGGGACTCGACAATTAATGCAGCAAGGAAGGAAGTTCACGTGAACCATTTAATTGATGATCCACGTGAGGCAATGATTACATGTATATAATAAGCTAATGCATGCAATTATTTAATGAAAAGGCCATGCGGCTCATATATTTCCATGCACATGCTAATGCTAACAAGAGCAATTACATGCGGCTATATACAAATCTCATGCGGCCCACGTAAAATTTTCCCATGCGGTCAACCACAAATTTCCATGCGGCTCACTTAAGCCATGCAAATGCTTAGGCCAAAATTTAATGCATGCTGGACATGCATTTCTAAGGCATTCAAAGTTTTTAAATATGCAAATCTATATGCGGCCATGCAATTGAAGCAAGCAAGCAAGGCTTGCTAGAAGAACCCATGCGGCTAGGCATTGATTGCTACTCATGCGGCTACATTCAAATAATAGGCCCAGTAATTGCTTTAAGGTGAATGCAACATTAAATGCTATTTAATATGGGCCTTGAATTACTTTTAAGTCTAATTTGCATTTAATGCTTAGTATAAAGCATGAAAAATGCTTTTCCAGGAAAGCATTTAAAGCTTGAATGACATTTAATGCTTATTATAAAGCATGGGGATGCTTTTCCAAGAAAAGTATTTAAGCTTGAATGGCATTTAATGCTTATAATGCAAGCATGCAATGCTTCCATCTCATGCGACTTTGCTTCCATCCCATGCGGCTATGCTTCTTTCCCATGCGGCTATGCTTTTTTGCATGCATTATTACACCACTACATGCGGCTAAGGCTTGGTGTTTTCAAGCAAAATACACATTTGTGCGCTAATGCATTATTTCTAATGCTTAGTCTCCATGCGGCTCATATTATTTCATATGCGGCTAGCTACTGTGGATTGCATGCAGGCAAGAAAATATTAAAAGTAAGTAATATTTAAGAGCAAGCCATATGCGGCTCGCTTGCATGCTGGTGCATGCAATAGTTAATGCATGCATGCAATTAATGATTGCAAGGCCATGCGGCCAGAAAACCACTTGCCGCATGAAATAGTCATGCGGTCAAGTACAGTTCTTCTCCTCAATTCAGAGAAGAAAAACACCATGAAGCCATACTTCCAAGCTCCATAATTCCATCATCCAGAGTCCAAATTCGAACTTCCATAGGTCAAAATGGGACAGAATAAAATTCTCTACAATATGGAACCATCAAAACTTGGAAATAATAAGGTTAAACAGATCAAACCCAAAAAAATCCAAAAATACCACAAAACTAGATCTACAAGAATTTAACCATGGAAATGAAAAATGCTAAGTACTAAAGTGGTTTAGAAACACATGAGAAAGACAATAGAACAATAAAAATGGGGTTCCTCCATGAAGCAAGATGCACTTGCCTAAGCTCTCTCTCTCTCTCTCTCTCTCTCTCTCTCTTCTGGTAGGTGGAGAAGTAATGGTAGGGAAGAAGAAGAGTTAATGAGAATTGATGGAAGAGAGAGAGTGGGATGGATATTTATGATGGAAGTGGTGGTAGGTGGGGTTTGTCTCCACATAAAACCAAACCAAGCCAAACCCACTAAACCGAACCAAACCAAGCCAATGCAATCCCATGATAAACCATGCTAATGCAACATACAAAAATAAAATCCAAGGCTAACTAATTATGACAAACCAAAAATACGAGCCCAAAATACGTACATGTATTCCCAATACGTAATACGAACTACGGGCATTACAACCCCACATGCTCACATGGACTTAAATTTGGTTCGGGCCCTGTTCGGGCTGAATTGGCCAAACCGGGTCATCAAAAAAATAAATAAAACCATATATTGTATAAATTTATTTTTAAGTCTAATAAAATAATAAAAAATAAATAAAAATAGGGGTTTTACATACACAAACCCAACCCAAACCAGGGTCTGCAGAGGACAGTGAGTGCGTGCGTGTGTGTGTCGAGCCATATGTGACACGAAGTGTCAAAGAAAGGGTATTGTGAAGGGTTTTATCGTGTCTACTAAGTGTCCAGCAAGTTTCCAAGTGTCAAACAGGTCCACAAACGTGTCCAAGTAGTGTCAAACTGACAGCCAGATTCCAGTATCAAAACAGTGTGTACAACATCTCGACTGACACTTGTGAGTCGAATAACTCTATGCACACTACACCAATCCACCCCAAACTTCTTGGGTGATGAGTCAGTCAGTGCCCCTACCATTACCAACTGGTGGCACTCAAAATCGTGTCGTGTCCAGTGAGTTTGGACACGGTAGCAGCAGGGCAAAGTACTGTGCACAGACAAGTTCTGTCCTTGTGTCCCCGTGTCAAAAATACACATCAAAACACACTAATTCCAACTCAATCCTATACCATTACAATCTACACATAATAGCCTTCCTAAATATATAATTTATTTTAAAAACCAAGAACAAAAAGTTCTAAGAGGCATTTCGTCGAACACCTATGTAATGGCATTAATACGTGTCCGATACGGACACGAAATGGACACGATTTTCTACCAAACTTGAGGGACGGCTAGGGAACACCTAGATGAATGCAATCATGGAAAGAAATTGGAAATTTAAAGGGCTTTGATCGGTTTTACCTATTGTGAGCAAGTCTCAATGAAATGCCCCAAATTAGAGAATCCATCTTCCTCAAATTGTGTCCAAAAGAGCTCCACTTCTTGCAAGCAAGCCTCCTTCAATCTCCCCTCCAGATTTAGATCCAATTACAAGAGGTTAGGATCAATTTGGTGGAGAAATGGAGGAGTTAGGCAATTTGGGGAAGAAATTAGGGTTTCCTACAAAGGGATGTTCTAAAAGAGGTAAGGGGTGTGTAGAGACATTATATAGGCTGAAGTTATGTCTTGTTTGGGCTGTTGTGGCTGCCTAAAAAGAAGAACTAGGGTTAGGGTTTCTCATATTGGGCCTTTGGCCAAGTTAGCTAGCTAACTAGCTCAAGTCCTTAGCCTTTGGTCCAATGTAAAAATTCTCCTACTCCCTCCATGAAACTTAGCCAACTTAAGTCGACTAAGACCAACTTAAGTCAGATTAGGGTCCCATACCATATTAACTTAGGTCACCAAGTCAAGATCAAAATCTAGGACAGTCTCTTAAGTCACGGCTTAGCAAAAGTCAAAATTAACAATCACCAATGCAATAAATCATAAAATAATTCAAAGAGGCTAAATGACCAAAATACTCTCATGCTCAAAAGTAAAAATAAATTATCCTAATGATATGGTTAGGCTCTAGGTCAGACAGTCTCTCAGGTTACACTAGCAAGGCATCAAAATCACAAGCCGTGACTTAAAACAATTTTAAATTGATCAAAAATCACCAAAAATTATAATGTGATATAAATACAAATAAATAATAATTATAATTACAAAAGTTCAAAATTACCCTCATTTCAGAAACTGGGTGTTACAGTATCTGCGTCTATAACATAGCAGGTTACTTCCGACTGAAGGTCGCCAATTTGGCACTTCGGGCGAATCTTTCCAATGGGATAGCTTCTCCCTAAATTGAAACCGCTGATGGCGGTGCTGGTAGGAGTCAGCCGATGCATAAGGATACGCAGGAGGTGAAGCAAGCTCTTCGGAATAATACTTATCGAAGAACCGGGATCAATGTGTATCTGATCCACCTTGACGTCGCCGACGTATCCAGTATAATACAGAGGACGATCGTGTAGGTTGATTTCGATAAGCATGTCCAACGGAGTGAACACAATATTGGACATTGCACCTGTACATGCACTGTCCTGGAGATCCGCCGGTGAGCTCTCCCCTGTAAGCTTGACCTGAGCCAGATATGCGTCGGCATTCTGGAGTGCTTCGTTCAGTGTGATGCAAGCATCTTTGGAGAGTCTCAGGAGCTCATATAATAACAATTTGGCTGGTGTGTTGGCTAATTGTACCATAATGTTAAAATTGTAGGGCCTCTCCAGCCCCTGTGGTGCATCTTTGCGGAGCGGCTTGTCAAAGTGGGTCTCCTTTGGCTATGACTTATCGGTCGATAGAGGCTGAGAAGGTCCTACGATATCAGCAGCGGCCGGCTGACATTCTTCAGCCGAGTTACCCGATATGGGTTGAGTTTGTGCACCAGACCGGGTAACGACAGCTGTCGCTTCTTCGACGTCGGCTGATATTGTGCGGCAGGACTTGACTTTTCCGCCCTTCTTCTATCCAGTAGAGGGTGATACGGCTGGGTTACTTCATTTACTAAGTCCAGGTGGACCCACATGACCATCCCTCATGATGTGGTGAGGGGTACCAGTCCAGCAGCCTGGTCTCAGGGAGGTAGAAGATTAGCGACCTCTATTTTTGCCCGGGGGACGGGTACTACACCGTCTTGGGTCCTCGTCAGCGGAAAGCTGCCGAATTGGACTGACACCATGTTGGCAGCGATCGTCACCTCCTCGAAATCAATGGCCAGGGCCTTGGAGTCGATGAGGTTCTGGATGTACCGCTTCAATTGGAAGCAGTCTTGTGTAGCATGGTGGACGTAGCGATGGTAGTGACAGTACGTGGGGCTCTCCATTTCTGCAGGTCGAGGTTCATGCCTTGGCGGAGGGAGCTAAATTCTATCTCCTTGTAAGAGCATTTCAAAGATGGGCTTGACATGACTATCCTCGAAAGAGTAAGTCATCTGCGGCCACTGCTTTTCTGCCTGCTTCGGTTCGGGCTTTTGGGCTGTGTCGGCCACCATAGTCTGTTTGCCCTTATTGTCTCGGTTGTTGGAAGAATTACTGCCGTTGTTGTTGTTGGCATTAAGGCGTTTGCCCTTGTCCTCCCCATCCGAGATGTGCAATCCCAGTTGGTGAGCTTTCTTCAACTTGGCTTCTGTACTAGTGGCGCTGATGATGAAAGTTTTCTAGTCCTTAAATTGACTTTCGCCCATCCAGAGACTGATTGTGGGGAGTAGCCTCTTTTGGCAAATTTTAATTAAGGAGGAGTCCGAGTTATCGGAGGACAACTTCATCGCGGTTTGGCAAAACCGCTCAATGTAGTTCCTTGTCAGCTCCTTCTCTCCTTGAACAACGCCCATGAGGGTCGACATTTCACATCTTGTCCCACCTCATAGAACCTCTCCAAGAATATATGTTTGAAGCCGGCGAAGGAATGGATGCAGTTGTCCGGAAATTTATGGTACCAGTCGAATGCGACTCCCTCCAATGCCCCAACGAACAATCGTGTAAGGATGGCGTCGTCATGCGGCAGATGATCTGTCGTGACCTCAAAGTAGGTCACGTATCGGCTTGCAGATGTCTTTCCATCGTAAGGGTTGATGTTGAATGGTTTGTACCGAGGAGGGAATGGGACATCTCTCCACGCAGCGGGATACGACTGTCGTATCCTGAGGTCCTCAGAGTTTTCTCGGGCATGAAACATTGCCCGGAGCTCCTGGACTTCTCTTCTCGCCTCTCTGGCCTCTTCTACAGCAGTAGGAGCCGACATTTCGGGTAGATTATCGCCCGGGGTTGGTGCGGTTGTGTTTGAGTCCGCATTAACGGCGGGACCCAAGCTTGTTTGGCCAGGCGTCCTTCCTTGGAGAGCTGGTAGAGCCGCCTTGATCTCGTCTACTGACTTGACCAAGGTATGAAGTATGGCCTCAAGAGTGTCGAGGCGCTGTCGATCACTAGGATCGTCTTGATCATTTTCAATCATGAATACTGTTCTCACATGTCACGACCCGATCCCAACTAATTGGGTCGAACCGGATCATGCCCAGCCTGCACCGTTGTTGAGACGGCGGCGGTAAGCTGTTCAGTAGCAGGTAACCATATAACAACACTATATTTGTCACAACTCAAAATTCGGAAATTTAAAACTTTATTAAACTTTTACAATGGAATGAATGATACAACTTAAACCATTTTCTACATACATCATAAATAAAAGAAAACTCTAGGCAAACAGCTCATCAGTCTCGAAATCCTCGTCTTGGGATCGCGGAACAAAGCCTCATCAGTGATACCTAAAATGTTGGTTCTCCAGTCAGGAGGGAGCAAAGTATAATTCATGCTAATTTAAAATAGTTAAAGTAAATAATAGAATCATGCAGTTTTAAACAGTTTGAAGAAAGAATAGTTTTCAGCGGTAAAACAGTGTGATTTGAACAGGCAATGAATTATGACCGGCTTGGGATGTACAGTAGTATCCTAGCGATACGATATGGCTTGTTCCCGTGTGAAGAGGGAAAAGCTAATACAGTCAGTAGTTACAGTTGGCTTTGGTCATAATCATTACTCTATTCCCCCAGTCCCAATCAGTACAGTAGTCACAATCAGTACTCTTCAAGAGAGTTTCGTGTTTGCATCGTGGTTTAAACATGCAGTAAAACGATTATAGAAATAACTGTAAAACTAACACAAACTATACTTGCCTCAGGAAAATGACTGGAGAGGTGAGTTGGTACCGAGGAGGAACGTCAGGTATGTCTTCGAGTTCCTACAGTTGAGAACTCGACTTAGATCCGCTGTATAACCAAGCTAGGTGTGCTAGTTGCACTCTCTAGTAGTAAGTCCTAGTCAGGTTTTAAGTTGTTATTAAGCTACAGCTAACGTTTACGTCGCAAACTACGTGCGTTGATTAAACCGGTTAATTTGATTATTTGGAAAAATAATAAGAACCAATTATCTTTGGAAAACTTTGTGTTTTTGTAATATATCTATAAAAATATAGTTTCTTACAGTGACAAATCATGAACTAGCTATCTTACTAATATTTTATCCATTTAATTAATTCTCAATTAATTATATGATTACGCTCTAACTACGATTATACATCCAATCCAAAATCACCCAAAAATCAACATCAACCCAGAAAAGAAAGTAAAATCTACACTATGCAATACATGGCACAGCTAATCATCCTAGAGTTATTGGCTTATGCCTTGTACAATTCTTTTTACATAAAATAAGAGAAAATGATTTAGTTACTAAATAAAAGTGCAGTAAATAAATAACTATAATAAATGACTTAAACACTAAATAAAATAATTTAAATTAAAGGTTGGAGTCTCAGACTCGGTCCATCATCAAAATCCAGCTAATACCACAATGCCCGGTCGGACCGGTGCGTTTGCATTTCGCCAGGGCCCACAGACCGGTACGATCGTCGCCCGAAAATCAGTTTTAAAATTCATTTCCGAAAACCGATTTCGAAATCAAATTAAATAAAGTTTTGTAAAAATTTGGGCAACATTTCCTCTACTTCGGGACAACCCAAAACTGGGAAATGCGCCACAAAACCTGCAATTGTTCCAACCAAATAATAATCCCGAAAATATATCCACCGAAATAATTTTCCAAACCACCAGAACCTTCCCGAAATACCCGAGAATCCCGCAAGCAAACCAACCACACAAATCTCAGCAGACAAAATCACAGAAAGTGCTAACGCAGCTAACCGAATCTACTACGTAGCTAATCGGATTTCCGAAGGGGAAACCGGGGACCGATATCATCACGGACTACCAATGAAAAGCAACGGGACAGAGAATTATACCTCGGGGTGCTCGGCTAGAGCTCTCAGATGATATAGAAAGAAAATAAATATAATCCCGCAGCGACGTCGACGTCGAAATGCTGGAATCCAAAGATAGGTACGCTGGCCAGAGAAAGATCCTGCGAAAATCAGCAACGTTGCGGACAGATCTGGACAGCAGGGAGTTCGCGCACACAAGGGCGGCGACGGGGAGCGCTGTGGTCAGCCGGAAGGGCCACGCGCGCTGGGAGAAAAGGGGCCGCGGAACGCTGGCTCCGCCGGGGTGGCGGCGCGCGGGAATGAGGCGCACGGCCGGGGGCTTCGCCGGAGAAGAAGCCGCGCAGGGGAGGAGGCCGCGGATCTGGGGCTCGTCGCGGTGGCGGCTTCGCCGGAAGGCGTCGGATGTCGGGGGACAGCGCGGAGATCACGCGCGGGGAGGAGCCGCGCGGTTGGGCGGACGGCGGGGGAGAGTCGCGCGCGGGGGCGCGGCGAACTCGGGGTGGCCGGATCGCGCCGGAGGGAAAACTCGGCCGCGGTGGGGAAGCACCGACCGGATCTAGAGTTGGGGTTAGGGTTTGGGTAGGGGGTTCTGAGAGATGGAGGGAGAGAGAGAGTTATAGTTGAGAAGCTTCTGTGAGTAATGGTGAGAGTAAAGAGATTGAGGGATTTTTAGTTTTCTCCTCTGATGAATCGTGGGAGAGGTGGGTTTGAGGAGTGTGGAAGAAAGTGGAGAGTTTTAAGGGTGGGGTTCTGTTGAACGTGATCGTGAAGAGATGGGAGGGGTAGGTGTGAGTAATAAAGGGGAGAGTGGGGTTTAATGCTGTGGGGAGTTATAAGAGGGGGAAAGTGGAAGAGTTTGTGGAGAGGAATAAGGGGGTTATGGAACGTGGAAAGTTGGGGGAGTGTGCTGGTCCTTCGGGACCAGCTCTCCAAAATATTTTTTTTTTAAATAATAATAATAACCAAGTCAGATCAGAATTAAATAGGAAAGGGTTCGGGCTCAGGCCTGGGTCTGGGTTCGGAAACCAAAAATCCATGTTATTATAATTTTGAAACTATTTTCCACTCAAAAATATTTAATAGTAATAATATTAATAATAATAATAATTTTGAAAAACTAAAAGTAACATCAATTATAAAACACAAATTATGGGTTTCACAATCTTCCCTCCTTAGAAAATTTCGTCCTCGAAATTTAAAGGTAGGGTAGAAAAGACAAACTTGTACGGGTACTGCGCCCATAACTCAGGTCCAACCATAAGAATTTCCAAGGCAGTCGTGGATGAGACGGTTTAGGGACAAGTTTTTATTTATGATATCATCCACGCAGAAAAATACAAAAGCGAACCAAAGTACACGAGGTTGATCAGACCATCATGCACCGGTCCTGATTAGACAATATATTAGTGGGTGCATCCAATAAAATACTGTCATGATCAAGCTTGATAAAGAGATAGCTTGCAAAACTAGGCTAACTTCGTCAGCATCAGTCAAGTTTAAAATAAAAAGATAAGAAAATAGGAGTTTAAGTGATGGCTCAAATTCTGATCTTCTTCTTACCTCTGACTAGGCTTGCAACTGGTTTCTCTGGCACTGAAAGGTTAAGTCCAATCTTCAGCTCTGCATTATCCAAAAATGTGACTCGAATCCAAAATGTAGCGTCTGAGCTGTGACGTAGAAGACGTTGCACACTCTCAAGATTAGCTGGTAGAGCTAACTGGTACGCTACTTCCAACGCGTCTTAAACTTCAAATGACCTGATGTACCTGGCCTCAATTTCCAGCTCCATCAAAACTGATTGTTCCTCTGGTAGGAAAAAACTTCACCAAAAGCAATTTGGTCTTCCCAAGACCTACCAAAATCCAAGACGCAAAATCTCAATACATCTTCAAGCGTCTGGATTGACCTCTCTGCTTGCTCGTCCCGCAGTACTCCATGAATCCGGTAGATGTGCTTCTCGTACAATGCTGCCCACTTCTTAGTGGATAACCAACTTTGAAGGGAAAAAATGTGCTGACTTAGTCAGTTGGTTTACTATAATCCAATTGGTGCCCTTCCCTCCTTGGGAACAAGGCAATCCTCACTCAAAGTTATATGCTTCTACTTCCACTCCGAATTGTCCAGCGGCTCCAACAAACTTGTTGTTCTCTTGCTAAATTCCTCATGTTGACAACTTCACATCTAATCCCATACCTGGAATTGTCCTTCTTTATTCCATAACACCAATCAATGGAGGCATATTCCGATACATCTTATTATCTCCTGAATTTATGGAATACTGCGACTGGTGCATTTCTTTCATCAACTCGTTCCTCCGTTTGTCAGCCGATAGGCAAAGTCTCGTACCATTCTTCAGAGTTCCAATACTGATCAATTTAGAAACCCTCGAGTGTTCCTGCCAACACTTGATCTCTAAGCCTGCAAAGTGCCTTGTTTTGAAACTACGTTCTCTTGATTTTTGTCCCTCAGCCTCGAACTTCATCAATACTGAATCAGCATCCAGCTCCGTCCTTCTATCTCCAGGTAGTATAACCTACAGTCCAAACTTCTCGATGTCGGAATGGTACTGCAGGTTGATGTCGAAAACCTTCATCTGCTTCAACCATCTTCTTAGTCTAACATTCAGCCCTTCCTGAGTGAAGACATATTTCAGACTTTGGTAGTCCGTACATATTTTCACTCCCTTTTCATAAAATCATGCTTCCATAGCTTCAAAGTAAAGACAATTGCAGCAATTCAAATTAGGTGTGGGATGATTCTTCTCATGAGTCTGTAGTTGCCTACATGTGTAAGCAATTACTTTCCCATGTTGTTGAAGAACGCAGCCCAGTCCTTTTCCAGAGGCATTACTGTAAATTGAGAACCCACCGGTTCCTGCGGGTAGCGCAAGGATTGGTGTAGTGGTAAGTCTCTTCTTCATCTCCTCAATACCGCCTGGCAAACTTTCGTTCAGATGAACTCTTCATTCTTCCAAGTGAGCCTCGTCATTGGCTCAGCAATCTTGGCGAAATCCTTCATGAACTTCTGATAGTAGCCGGCCAAGTTCAAGAATCTTCCGAATTGAACTTGGGGTATACCACTTTTCAACAACAGCTATCTTCCATCGAAATTTCTTCTCTTGACAACATGGTCAAAAGTCCACCTTGTCAAGAATCCACGTTCAGATAACTTACCATAAAAAATTTTTTCCTCAAAGTTTCCAAAACTTCCTCAGGTGTTCTTCATGCTCTTCTTCAGTCTTCAAATATATCAGAATGTTATCTATGGAGAAGATAAACTGATTCAAATACTCATGAAAATCTCGGTTCATGAGATTCATGAACACAGCAGAAGCATTTGTCAGTCTAACGTCCTGACCAAAGAAAACTATCCATACTTGGTGTTTGAACGCCGTCTTGGAAATATCCTCTTTCCTGACTTTGATTTGATGGTAGTCAAATCTTAAGTCAAACTTCGAAACACCCTAACTCCACACAACCAGATCAAACAGATCCTCGATCCGGGCAGAAAGTACTTGTTCTTTAGTGTCTGGTAACCGATGCACATTCGTTGTTCCATCCTTCTTGGGCAAAAACAAGATAGGTGCTCCCTAAGGTAAAGTTCCACTCTGAATAAATCCTAGAGCCTTCATTGATCTGGTCCTTCATCTTCTTGGCCACCTTCGGGTTGACTCTGTAACATCCTTTAGAATTTAGGGAAAGAGCCGGGGACTAGGTCAGGGGTGAATCCTATGTCTAGATCTGGGATAATCCAGAGAGACTATCAGGGAAAACATCTGCCATAAGGGTGTAACTAAAAATTTCTATTCATGTGGAGAATTACAGCAAAAACTCTTATGATTGATCTAAGGACATCCTGTTACAACTTTCAAAAAGATGATGCTATACAGCGGTTCTAGGTACTATTCTTCATGGTCCTGGCTCTTGCATAAGCAGTCTCCAACTGCTTCCTTTTCTATGAACCTCGAGTATGCATCATGCCTTATTGTAAGGGACAGGGTCTGCTGGATAGAAAGAGGGTCCCTAGGTTGTGGCCTAACATGTGTTGCTGGGATAGGAGCTCTGGTTTGATAGAAAGATAAGGGGCAGTCCTTTACCCGATGTTCAGCAGATCCACATGCCAAACATTGTCCCAATCTCTTGCGGCAACGAACGGTCTGATGACCAGGCCTCTTGCAATAGTTACAAGCCCATAGCATCTTACGACAAGGCTGCCGGAAAGTAGGGTACTTGATGGGACCCAAATATCTTCTAGATTCAGGGGTATCCTTCCTAGGACAAAAGTTCTGCTCTAACTTGGTTGGAGATAACTAAGGCTACATCATTGACGTTCTTCATGTCTTCTCTCGTGATATTCTTCTGTTCCTGCTGGGCTTCATCTTGTGCTTTCTGGAACTCCAGGGTTTCTTGAAATAGGGCAACCATTTGGAAGATGTTTGCTGGTACTGGTGGAGCAACAAAATGAATACTCCACCAAGGAAATGCAACTCAGTTTGAGATGAGGTAGGAATCGCCAGTGTAGGGAAAACTTCACTGGATGCACTATGAGGACGGTCAAACAGCCGCGAGGGAAAAGACCCTGGGCTTGGTTGAGGAGATGGGGTATGATCCGGAGATGACACCTCATCGCCAGCAGGATTTGGTCAGCGGTCATTCTCTGGAAGGTTTAGGACGCACACATAAGCAAGGTAGCCTACCAGTCTATAATCAAGCAAAAATATTTATTTATATATGAATCGGACCTATGTCGTGACAAATCAATGTTCTAGTGTTCTAATTGTTTCTAGATAGGTTTTTCTAAGTTGTTGTTTGGACCTGCATGGGCCACCACTGAAAACATGTCACGACCCGATCCCAACTAATTGGGTCGAACCGAATCATGCCCAGCCTGTACCGTTGTTGAGACGGCGGCAGTAAGCTGTTCAGTAGCAGGAAACCATACAACAACACTATATTTGTCACAACTCAAAATTCAGAAATTTAAAACTTTATTAAACTTTTACAATGGAATGAATGATACAACTTAAACCATTTTCTACATACATCATAAATAAAAGAAAACTCTAGGCAAACAGCTCATCAGTCTCGAAATCCTCGTCTTGGGATCGCGGAACAAAGCCTCATCAGTGATACTTAAAATATTGGTTCTCTAGTCAGGAGGCAGCAAAGTATAATTCATGCTAATTTAAAACAGTTAAAGTAAATAATAGAATCATGCAGTTTTAAACAGTTTGAAGAAAGAATAGTTTTCAGCGGTAAAACAGTGTGATTTGAACAGGCAATGAATTATGACCGGCTTGGGATGTACAGTAGTATCCTAGCGATACGATATGGCTTGTCCCCGTGTGAAGAGGGAAAAGCTAATACAGTCAGTAGTTACACTTGGCTTTGGTCATAACCATTACTCTATTCCCCCAGTCCCAATCAGTACAGTAGTCACAATCAGTACTCTCCAAGAGAGTTTCGTGTTTGCATCGTGGTTTAAACATGCAGTAAAACGATTATAGAAATAACTGTAAAACTAACACAAACTATACTTGCCTCAGGAAAATGACTGGAGAGGTGAGTTGGTACCGAGGAGGAACGTCAGGTATGTCTTCGAGTTCCTACAGTTGAGAACTCGACTTAGATCCGCTGTATAACCAAGCTAGGTGTGCTAGTTGCAATCTCTAGTAGTAAGTCCTAGTCAGGTTTTAAGTTGTTATTAAGCTACAGCTAACGTTTACGTCGCAAACTACGTGCGTTGATTAAACCGGTTAATTTGATTATTTGGAAAAAATAATAAGAACCAATTATCTTTGGAAAACTTTGTGTTTTTGTAATATATCTATAAAAATATAGTTTCTTACAGTGACAAATCATGAACTAGCTATCTTACTAATATTTTATCCATTTAATTAATTCTTAATTAATTATATGATTACGCTCTAACTACGATTATACATCCAATCCAAAACCACCCAAAAATCAACATCAACCCAGAAAAGAAAGTAAAATCTACACTATGCAATACATGGCACAGCTAATCATCCTAGAGTTATGGGCTTATGCCCTGTACAATTCTTTTTACATAAAATAAGAGAAAATGATTTAGTTACTAAATAAAAGTGCAGTAAATAAATAACTATAATAAATGACTTAAACACTAAATAAAATAATTTAAATTAAAGGTTGGAGTCTCAGACTCGGTCCATCATCAAAATCCAGCTAATACCACAACGCCCGGTCGGACCGGTGCGTTTGCATTTCGCCAGGGCCCACAGACCGGTACGGTCGTCGCCCGAAAATCAGTTTTAAAATTCATTTCCGAAAACCGATTTTGAAATCAAATTAAATAAAGTTTTGTAAAAATTTGGGCAACATTTCCTCTACTTCGGGACAACCCAAAACTGGGAAATGTGCCACAAAACCTGCAATTGTTCCAACCAAATAATAATCCCGAAAATATATCCACCAAAATAATTTTCCAAACCACCAGAACCTTCCCGAAATACCCGAGAATCCCGCAATCAAACCAACCACACAAATCTCAGCAGACAAAATCACAGAAAGTGCTAACGCAGCTAACCGAATCTACTACGTAGCTAACCGGATTTCCGAAGGGGAAACCGGGGACCGATATCATCACGGACTACCAATAAAAAGCAACGGGACAGAGAATTATACCTCGGGGTGCTCGACTAGAGCTCTCAGATGATATAGAAAGAAAATAAATATAATCCCGCAGCGACGTCGACGTCGAAATGCCGAAATCCAAAGATAGGCACGCTGGCCAGAGAAAGATCCTACAAAAATCAGCAACGTTGCGGACAGATCTGGACAGCAGGGAGTTCGCGCGCACAAGGGCGGCGACGGGGAGCGCTGTGGTCAGCCGGAAGGGCCACGCGCGCTGGGAGAAAAGGGGCCACGGAACGCTGGCTCCGCCGGGGTGGCGGCGCGCGGGAACGAGGCGCACGGCCAGGGGCTTCGCCGAAAAAGAAGCCGCGCAGGGGAGGAGGCCGCGGATCTGGGGCTCGCCGCGGTGGCGGCTTCGCCGGAAGGCGTCGGCGGTCGGGGGACAGCGCGGAGATCACGCGCGGGGAGGAGCCGCGCGGTTGGGCGGACGGCGGGGGAGAGTCGCGCGCGGGGGCGCGGGGAAAGTTCGGCCGGGCGCGGCGAACTCGGGGTGGCCGGATCGCGCCGGAGGGGAAACTCGGCCGCGGTGGGGAAGCACCGGCCGGATCTAGAGTTGGGGTTAGGGTTTGGGTAGGGGGTTCTGAGAGATGGAGGGAGAGAGAGAGTTATAGTTGAGAAGCTTCTGTGAGTAATGGTGAGAGTAAAAAGATTGAGGGATTTTTAGTTTTCTCCTCTGATGAATCGTGGGAGAGGTGGGTTTGAGGAGTGTGGGAGAAAGTGGAGAGTTTTAAGGGTGGGGTTCTGTTGAACGTGATCGTGAAGAGATGGGAGGGGTATGTGTGAGTAATAAAGGGGAGAGTGGGGTTTAATGCTGTGGGGAGTTATAAGTGGGGGAAAGTAGAAGAGTTTGTGGAGAGGAATAAGGGGGTTATGGAACGTAGGAAGTTGGGGGAGTGTGCTGGTCCTTCGGGACCAGCTCTCCAAAATGTTTTTTTTAAAATAATAATAATAACCAAGTCAGATCAGAATTAAATAGGAAAGGGTTCGGGCTCAGGCCTGGGTCTGGGTTCGGACTCGGGTCTGGGTTCGAAAACCAAAAATCTATGTTATTATAATTTTGAAACTATTTTCCACTCAAAAATATTTAATAGTTATAATATTAATAATAATAATAATTTTGAAAAACTAAAAGTAACATTAATTATAAAACACAAATTATGGGTTTCATATCACATGAGAAGCAGTAGAAGGAACTGTAGAAGACGTGCTCTCCGAATCATATCCCCGAAAAGAGAAGTCGTCAGGGTATGTGGGAATGTTCTCCTCCGGTTAAGACTCAGAGGAAGTGCAACCCCCCGTATAGGAGGTTGCCTCATCTTGGCACTTGTGGACGTCTTCAGAGATGTCAGAATCTGCTGCATCTGTTGGGGGGATTATCTCCCCAGGTTGGTCTTCTTGGAACACCGGATTGTTGTGGATGTTCCGGGGAGTGCTACCCCCAGCTTCGGCTACCCCCAGTGATGTAGATGACGAATCTTCAAGTGTTGAAGATTTCATCTTCAAGCGGGTGCCTTGATAAACTCCTCATGTGGTGGTTGAGGACAACCGCTTGGACGAGAGTTTCTTAGCCGCGCCAATTGAGATCATCGGGCTGGAGACATTTACTTTCTTCCTTCCCTTGCTGGTAGGGACTTTTCGGGTAGAATTGCAAGAGGTGAAAGGAAGCACCCCGTCTCCCGAGCTTTGTTCTAGGACCGGTCCTGGCTGCTGCAATCATTGGAAGACGGACTGCCGGTCCTCTTGTACTGCTGTCTTATTGCAGCAGCAGTTGACAATGACTTGAGTGCAGTGATGTCCATGGAAGAACTCTCTGCACACCAAGGTTTCTTCTCTTTTCTTGCGCTTGTTATCACCCCCAGTTTTCATGAACAGGGGTATTTAGTAATTTTCCACTTTAAAATTATTTTGGAATTATTTATATATTGATTGTATTATTTTGGGGTTGTTTGAGTCGGGTTCGAATTTTAACTCATTCTGACTTGTATCAGGAACCCAGAGTAGTTTTGACCTTACCAGGCCCACACACTAGTTAGCCATGGCCCACATGTTAGTTATTTTAGTTAGTGACTAGACTAAATTATTTTGGTTAGTATTAATATGGATTAGTGATTTAGGTTTGACCAAACTACCCCCGACTTAACCCCTTACCAATGTATTAGCAAATAGACTAGAGAAGGGCTTTTAGACTTTTTCCCAATAGGACAAAATAGCCTTATTTGGCCAGCCACACATGTAGGGGATAGGGACAAGTCACTTTATTATTTCCTCTTCCATTCTCTCTCTTGTTCTTCCCCAAATTGATTTGAGAGCAAACCCGAATCAAATCATCACCAAATCTTTCTATTTATTCACCAACCCTTCATCCTTCCTTCTCCATTCTAGCCAAGGGAGGAGCTCCTCAAGTTTGAGAGGATTCGGAGCTCGTTCGTGTCCGTTTGGGATTTCTACGTGTCGGTGGCATTTTGGGATCGATTCGAGTCACCGGGAGGTATAAATCCTTTCCCTCTCTCATTTTTCTCATGCATTAGATTCATTTTGACCTATAGGAATGACCTCCATGGTTTGGTGCCCATTGGTGTCCATTTCGTGTCCATTTGGACATTTGTAGAGGTGTCCTAGGAGTAGGATCGTGTCCTAATGGGGAAAACCCTATTTGGACACTTGTGGAATTAATTAGATATTGTTTTTATGTTGTTCTAAATATTATGTTGTTCTAAAAAAAAAAAAAAAAAAAAAAAAATATATATATATATATATATATATATATATATATATATATATATATATATATATATATATATATATATATATATATATATATATATATATATAATAATGTGGTTTATAAATATGGGGATATATATATTCTATGGTGTGTGTGGTGTGATATTGGTGTTGGGGGAGGCACACAGGTTCGGCCACGTGTAATAGAGTGAGTGTTTAGAGGGGGAGGGGATGACCCTACTAGCAGCTATGTGGCTGTCACATGACAGTCCACATTGCTCATTCAGGCCCTACTTGAACCCCCCTCCAACTGTCCAGATTTTTAGCCATGATGGCTGTCATTACATCCCCATAAACCGCACAGTTCAGACCCCATTTCCTGCTGTCAAGAACAGCCCATAAACCCTCCACCTTGCTGTCCAAATGTCCCTATATGACAGTCCCCCAATTCCAGCAATGGCTGTCCCCATCTAGCCCTTAGATGGCTGTCTATTTCACCCAAAATCAGTCCAGAAAAAGACCCCTTTGGCTGTCATTTATACTCCAGTTCTGTCCCCTTAAACTTCCCATTTCCTGTCATTAACACCCCCTTCTTTTTAAGGCTAAACAGCCCATATACCTGTCCCCAAATTGCCTCCATATGACAGTCCAACTTGGCCTATAGTTGCTGTCCTTTGACCCCACAAATAAGTCCCTCACTTGCTGTCCAGAATTCCCATATATGGCAGTCCATAGTTCAGTCCAATACACCCATATCAGTCCCTATGTGCCGTCCTCTTCCCACTCCAAATCAGTCCATAACTGAGTTGTGTGTGGGTGTATCTACTAGCGTGTGTGTGAGTATTTGTGAGATTGTGAGTGTGAGTGTGAGAGCCTAAGTGAGTGTGTCTAGTAGCCTATAGGGTAGCCTATATCTAAACTAGTAGGAAAACCTATAGGAGGGCCTATGAGTGTGGTATATTGTGAGAGTGTTGTATGTGAGTGAGTGTTGGGTAGATGTGAGGAAATTCATGATATGGATTAGGTAATAGAGTAACCAATACCCATGTATCCCAACTTAGCCTAGATACCTAGGATACCCATTTTCCTTGGTAGGTAAACCTTAGATAGGTTGGTATCTAGCTACCCTAAGGAGCCTAGGCTAGTATCTTGGGTATTAGCGGGGTTTCTTTGGTGTTGGGCAAGGTATCGAGATTTACCTTGGTAGGGTAATGTAAGTTTACCTAGAAAATAGGATATTAGTGTTTGGAGTCTAAGATAGGACTAGAACTTGATTCCTTTGATTGGTAACGACCAAATATGGTGCTCATAGACTAGTTTTGACGTCGGTTGACCTTTTTGACCAAAAGTCAACAAAAGTCAACCGAGAGTCAAACGTAGCCTTTAAGCGACCAGATTTGACCGAAACCAAACCAGAGTTGACCAGTTGACCAAAAGTCAACAGTTGGTCAACATTAGACTAGTTTGACCTAGGGTTGACCTAGAGTTGACTAGAGTTGACTTTTTGACCAAAAGTCAACTGTAAGTCAACCCTTGACCCCGTTTGACCTAGTTTGACTTGGATTGACTCCCAGTGACCTAGTATGACCTAGTATGAACCAGTATGACCCAGTATGACCTAGTATGAACCAATATGACCTAGTTTGACCTAGATTGACCTAGTTTTGACTTAGACTTGCACTCATGACTTATATTAGTTTTATTTTCAGTATAAAACCCTGTTTGACTCATAGTATCTTATTTTAGGTCTGTGATCACTCTGAGCGTCTGTTCACCCTATCAGCTCAGGACCACAGGCGAGTACATTCACTGATAGTTTTCATTATCTTGATATCTACTATATCAGATTCAGTTGTAGTATTTTACATGATTCCTGACACGACATTTCACGGACTAGTATACGTCGGATCCTGTCATGAGATGTTATTCCTAGACTCCCTTGGTATATGAGTATGTGATATTTCTGTGTTCCTGTACTTATATAGACATTGATTTGGGAGTGGGCTTGCCTCCTGCTCTCGAACACCGTGTCATGACGTGCCATGTCCGGATCCATGATACTATTCGGGGATGGAGAAAATTATTAGGGATTATGTGATCAAAGCCTCCCTGTAACTATATTTTGCTAGCGCCACCCTCACCTCACGTAGGGTGTAGCAGACACCCCATTACCAGTTATCCAGGTTGGACGGCATGACTCTCTGTTGAGGACACCGCAGATTGCCGGGCCAAGTGGATAACCATCTCTTACTTTCCTAGCCGATCACATATCGCTCTAATAGTTCAAATCACCTTTTACATTTATTTAGCGTATCTTATATTCCAGTTCAGCTTTACTTTCTGTACTTCTCACCATGCTATGATTTCATTACTCACATGCTCTATCTGTCTTTTATACTGTACCATGATTTGAGACTAAGTTCTGTTTGAAAGAAGGGTTATAACTCTGGTCCTTGTTTGGTTCAAGGGTTGTAACTCGGCTTTCAAATGGTTTTCAAGTCGCCTATATCTTTGTCTTGTATTTCATTATTGCTGTCTCTTATAGTATTTCTTAATTCATATGGAACTGTTGTTGGTGTTTGCAGTTGCTCATTTTCCTGACAGGATACGTTGACAAATTTTACAGATGATTCAGAGGCTGATTGCCCGACCTACTATGGGGTTGAGTCTGATGGACTAGATTTAGACCGTGGCTTGTTGGTAGAGCCACTAGACTTTGCTCACCCTGAGTAGCATAGTTTAGCTAGGTTTGCCTGGCCTGCGAGCCAGCTAGTACATTTCAGTTTTGTAGTATCTCATATATTTTTCTGAGACTTGGATGTTTGTGTTTAGCTCTGACTTGTGGATTTTGGACTCATTTCCTGATTTATCTATCATATCTCTTTTCCATTGCTATCTACCTTAGTTTGATATATGTGATTGAGATTGTATTGCTATGTCACCTCCATTCGGAGTGTATATACTGTACAGGTACATTTATCTGTTTTAGTCGTAGTATTTACAGACCCTATATATAGCGTTCTACCATCGATACTGCGACGTAGGCTGGATGTAACTACGTGCTCGTGCCCCTCTTCAGGGTGCGGATCGTGACACATTTTTGTGGTGGCCCATGCAGGTCAGTGTCGCAACTAGTGCAAACTCGTAATGGTGCTCGACTTAGAGTACTAATTACGAGCCTACAATTAGGATGTAGGATCTAGGGTATGATAGGAGTTACTCAATCACATGTTAGGAAATTTCTGATCTTTTGATTACCATGACAAATTCTTTTGCATTGAATTTAATTGTCCATCTTTGATATTCCTATCATGTGCCATATTGATTCCTTGTTTCACTCTATCCTCAGGATGACGATCACTCGCTCTTAGGCAGCGGGTTCTAGCGTTGTTCCAGAGAGGCCCGATCCGGCTGGTCTTCCACCTTTGGCTACGGGAGCTGCACTTGAGGGAGCTGCCCCCTCAGTTCCTGCCCTTCCTGCGGGAGCAGCAGTAGAGACGGTTCCAGGAGGTCTTCCACCTCCAGCAGCGGGACCGCCCCTGGTCATCCCTGACATTCTTCCACCGCCGCCTCAGTTATCGGCAGACACTCAGGGGATGATGGCCCTTCTGCAGCAGATGCTGCAGACACAGAGAGCACAGGCAGAGGCACAGCACCGTCAGGCAGAGGTGCTGCGACAGACCATGAAGAACTCGCATCAGCTAGCTATGGCAGCAGTGGAGAGAGGTGCACCGGCTATAGTTCAGGGAGCACCAGCACAGCAACAGGGTTAGGGGAGGCCCGGTACACACCTCAACTTCAGGAAGATGAACCCACGGGAGTTCAAGGGTACCGAGGGTATCCTATACGCGGACGACTGGCTAGAGGATGTCCAGCAGAGTCTGGAGTTGGCAGAGGTCCCGAGAGGTCTGTGGGTGACTTCTGCAGCGAGCTAGTTCTTTGACATAGCGCTGACTTGGTACCGCACGGATCCGCGTGCGTCGGTGAGAGGTATATCTTGGGAGGACTTCAGGAAACTCTTTAAGGAGAAATTCTACCCAGATGTAGCCTTGACAGCTTTGGAGGGGCAGTTTGCCAGTCTGGTACAGGAGAACTCGTCGGTAGACGAGTATGCAGCGGAGTTCTTCCGCCTGAGCAGGTTTGCACCTAGTTTGGTTCAGGATGAGGGGTACAAGGCCCGAAAGTTCCGGAGGGGCCTTATACATGCAGTACGCACTCGCACATCTGGGCGACGAGACGCGACCTTCGAGCAGATCCTGATGGAGGCTCAGATTGCAGAGGAGAACTTCGGCCTCAAGCCGAAGAGAAGCAGTGACGCTCTTGGAGCTAGTTCGAGTGCAGGGCCAGCGAAGCACCCACATTTCCAGTAGAGACAGTTCTAGCAGCAGCAGCAGCCTCAGTTGTAGTTCCAGCTGGCACCGATACGTGCCCAGCAGCACCATAGTCAGGGCCAGAGGCCGGCTACACAGTGTAACTTCTGCGGAAAGCCAGGGCACACTAGAGAGGTTTGCAGGAAGAGATTGGGCGTCTGTTTATACTGTGGGACGCCCGATCACCAAATGATGGACTATCGTATTCGAGGAGTCCGAGGAGTTCAGGACAGAGCGCAACCGACCAGAGGACCGGTAGTTCAGCAGAGAGGTCCTCCACTTCAGACGCAGCAGCAGCAGCATTTTTAGCAGCACCAGAAGGGAGCCCCTGCGGGCAGAGTGTTTACCCTGACAGCAGAGAAGGAGGCAGAGCCAGTAGGCGATGTAGTGGCAGGTCACGTTCTTCTTGATTCATTCCCTGCATTTACCTTATTTGATTCTGGTGCCTCTCATAGCTTTGTGTCTGTCTCATTTGCTCTGAGACACAATATTATTGCTGAACCCTTGGGTAGGACTTGCAAGATATTGACCGGGGGAGGCATCATCCTGGTCAACAATATCTGCAAGAGGCGGAGAGTTATTGTAGGAGGCCGAGTTTTGGGTGCGTGTTTGCTCGTAATGCCCCTTTCGAGGTACGATGTGGTACTTGGAATAGATTGGTTGAGCATGCACCATGCTAGTATAGATTGCAGAGGAGGTAGGATTTTGTTTAGACCGCCGGGAGAGCCAGAGATTGTGTTTGCTAGAGGAGCAGCTGAGCCGGGAGATGGGTTCTGCGGAGCTTTACTGGCGGGGCAGGCATTGCCGCATCCATTGATAGCTGACTTCATGGATGTTTTTCCTGAGGAGTTGCCTGGGATGCCGCCGGATAGAGACATTGAGTTCTTTATAGACTTAGTACCGGGCGCTGAGCCTATCTCACAGCACGTCTATAGGGTCAACAACAGCGAGTTGGCGGAGCTCAAGAAGCAGGTCGACGAGCTGCAGGACAAGGGATTCATTAGATCCAGTTCATCGTCTTGGGGAGCGCTAGTCCTGTTTGTACCGAAGAAGGATGGTACGATGCGTATGTGTATCGATTACAGGGCATTCAACAACCTCACTATCAAGAATAAGTAACCATTATCGAGGATCGATGACTTGTTCGATCAGTTGAGCGGTGCCAAGGTATTTTTAATGATAGATCTGAGGTCCGGCTATCATCAGCTGAAGGTGAAGCAGGAAGACATTCTGAAGACAGCTTTCGGACTCGGTACGGCCAGTATGAGTTCATAGTGATGCCATTTGGGTTGACCAATGCCCCAGCTGTGTTCATGAACTTGATGAACAAATTATTCCATCAGTACCTTGACAAGTTCGTGGTGGTTTTCATAGACGACATCCTGGTCTACTCAAAGACGTCGGAGGAGCACGAGGAGCATCTGAGGATTGTGCTCGAGACTTTGAGAAAGGAGCAGTTGTATGGGAAGTTGTCGAAGTGTGAGTTCTTCCTAGACCAGGTCGAGTTCTTGGGTCATGTTGTGACCGAGCACGGGATCTCAGTAGAGCAGAAGAAGATTGCTACGGTAGAGTCTTGGTCTACGCCCAGTACAGTTGCCGAGATTTGGAGCTTTCTGGGATTGGCGGGCTACTATCGGAAGTTCGTCCAGGATTTCTCGTAGATCGCGGAGCCGATGACTAGACTCACCAGGAAGGACGTAGAGTTCGTCTGGACTGAGGAGTGTCAGGCCGCCTTCGATGAGCTGAAGAAGAGGTTGACATCAGCTCCGATCTTGACATTGCCGTCTGGGATCGGTGGTTTCTCGATTTACAGCGACGCTTCTGGCCGGGGTCTGGGTTATGTACTTCAGCAGCACGGGAAGGTGATTGCCTATGCATCTAGGCAGTTAAGTCCTCATGAGAAGAACTACCCGACTCACGATCTGGAGTTAGCCGCTGTCATCTTTGTCCTGAAGTTGTGGAAGCACTATCTGTACGGAGAGCGGGTTGAGATCTTTACTGACCACAAGAGCTTGAAGTACGTGTTCACTCAGAAGGAGCTGAACATAAGGCAGAGACGTTGGCTTGAGCTGATAAAGGATTTTGATATCGCCTTGCAGTACCATCCAGGGAAGGCCAACATAGTTGTAGATGCCTTAAGCAGGTATCCAGTGGCTATGTATCTGACATCAGATCGTCATCTTTTGGCTGACCTGGACAGTTTGGGAATCGAGGTGATTATTCTGGGCATGGAGGTATAGATGTAGGGCTTGCAGATTCAGTCTGAGTTGATGGACAGAGTCAGATCAACGCAGTATGATGATGTTGCCCTGAGGAGCATTAGAGAGCAGGTGCGGGCAGGGTTGCTTGATGATTTCTCTATTGTCGAAGATGGGTCGCTGCGGCATTGTGCTAGACTGTGCATTCCGAGTGGGGAGCTTCGGGAGGAGGTTCTTCAGGAGGCTCATTGCTCTCAGTACTCTATGCATCATGGTGCCAACAAGATGTACAGAGATCTAAGAGAGCACGTTTGGTGGTACGGTATGAAGCGCGAGGTGGCTCAGTTTGTATCTCGTTGCTTGGTTTGTCAGCAGGTGAAGACCGAGAGACAGAGGCCTGGTGGATTGCTACAGCCACTACCCATTCCTGAGTGGAAGTGGGAGCACATCACCATGGACTTTGTGTCCGGACTTCCACGGTCTCCAGGAGAGAAAGACGCAATTTGGGTCATAGTTGATAGATTGACCAAATCGGCCCACTTTTTGCCTTTCAAGGTAGAATTGTCTACGGAGAGGTTGGCAGAGCTGTATGTTCGTCAGATCGTGCGATTGCATGGGGTTCCTGTGAGCATAGTTTCAGATCGGGATAGCCGTTTCACTTTCCACTTCTGGAGGAGTTTGCAGGCTAGCTTGGACACCTCGCTCAAGTTTAGTACCGCTTATCACCCCCAGACAGACGGGCAGTCGGAGAGGACTATCCAGACCTTGGAGGATATGCTTCGCACGTGTGTGCTAGATCTCGGGGGGTTATTGGGAGGATCATCTTCACCTGGTAGAGTTTGCTTACAACAACAGCTATCAGGCCAATATAAAGATGTCGCCATTCGAGGCTCTATACGGACGAAGATGTCGTACTCCCTTGTCATGGGATGACGTTGGCGAGAGGGTGCTGCTTGGACCGGAGATGGTGGTGGATGCAGCTGAGAAGATCAGGCTGATAGAGATAGACTTCGGGTGGCTCAGGATAGGCAGCGGCATTGGGCCGATAGCCACCGGAGACCGTTAAAGTTCGAGGTTAGTTTCAGTTCTTGTTTGTGATTGTTTGTGATTTGTCTGTCCTGTGTTCTGAGTTTGGTTTATGTCTAGGCTGGTGCTTTGGTGTTCCTGAAGATTTCTCCGACACGGGGCACGATTCGCTTTGGCAGAGACGGGAAGCTTAGCCCGCGCTACATCGAACCTTTCACCATCCTTGAGAGGGTCGGTGCAGTGGCTTACAGGCTAGACTTGTCGCCTACGCTAGAGGGGGTACACAACATATTCCATGTGTCGCAGCTGAGACGGTACGTGGCAGACCCCAGCCATGTATTGGACCATTCAGCGATCGAGGTAGGGCCTACTCTTCACTATCCAGAGCAGCCAGTGGAGACTCTGGATCATAGGAAGAAGGTGCTCCGGAACCAGGTTATACCCTTGGTTCGCGTTGGATGGAGACATCACTCTCCAGGTGAGTCCACCTGGGAGAGAGAGGACGACATGCGGAAGCGTTTCCCTTATCTCTTCGAGCCCTGAGGTATAATTTTGTTTCTGCATGTGATTCAGTATGTTTGTTTTAATTTTGAGGACAAATTTTTTTTAAGGTGGATAGATTTGTCACCCCCAGTTTTCATGAACAGGGTATTTTAGTAATTTTTCACTTTAAAATTATTTTGGAATTATTTATTTGTTTATTGTATTATTTTGGGGTTGTTTGAGTCGGGTTCGAATTTCAACTCATTCTGACTTGTATCGGGAACCCGGAGTAGTTTTGACCTTATCAGGCCCACACACTAGTTAGCCATGGCCCACATGTTAGTTTTTTTAGTTAGTGACTAGACTAAATTATTTTGGTTAGTATTAATATGGATTAGTGATTTAGGTTTGACCAAACTACCCCCGACTTAACCCCTTACCAATGTATTAGCAAATAGACTAGAGAGAGGCTTTTAGACTTTTTTCTAATAGGACAAAACAGCCTTATTTGGCCAGCCACACATGTAGGGAATAGGGACAAGTCACTTATTATTTCCTCTTTCTTTCTCTCTCTTGTTCTTCCCCAAATTGATTTGAGAGCAAACCCTAATCAAATCATCACCAAATCTTTCCATTTCTTCACCAACCCTTCATCCTTCCTTCTCATTCTAGCCAAGGGAGGAGCTCCTCAAGTTTGAGAGGATTCGGAGCTCGTTCGTGTCTGTTTGGGATTCCTACGTGTCGGTGGCATTTCGGGATCGATTCGAGTCACCAGGAGGTATAAATCATTTCCCTCTCTCATTTCTCTTATACATTAGATTCATTTTGACCTATAGGAACGACCCCCATGGTTTGGTGCCCATTGGTGTCCATTTCGTGTCCATTTGGACATTTATAGAGGTGTCCTAGGAGTAGGATCGTGTCCTAATGGGGAAAACCCTATTTGGACACTTGTGGAATTAATTAGATATTGTTTTTATGTTGTTCTAAATATTATTCCAGATTTTTCATGTTTTTAGATTTGAGTTTGCCAATGTATCATTATGTATCATATTGTAAATATCTATCTATATATATATATATATATATATATATATATATATATATATATATATATATGTGGTTTTATATATGGGGATATATATATTCTATGGTGTGTGTGGTGTGATATTGGTGTTGGGGGAGGCACACAGGTTCGGCCATGTGTAATAGAGTAAGTGTTTAGAGGGGGAGGGGATGACCCTACTAGCAGCTATGTGGCTGTCACATGACAGTCCACATTGCTCATTCAGGCCCTACTTGAAACCCCCCCCCAACTGTCCAGATTTTTAGCCATAATGGCTGTCATTACATCCCCATAAACCCCACAGTTCAGACCCCATTTCCTGCTGTCAAGAACAGCCCATAAACCCCCACCTTGCTGTCCAAATGTCCCTATATGACAGTCCCCCAATTCCAGCAATGGCTGTCCCCATCTAGCCCTTAGATGGCTGTCCATTTCACCCAAAATTAGTCCAGAAAAAGACCCCTTTGGCTGTCATTTATACTCCAGTTCAGTCCCCTTAAACTTCCCATTTCCTGTTATTAACACCCCCTTCTTTTCAAGGCTAAACAGCCCATATACCTGTCCCCAAATTGCCTCCATATGACAGTCCAACTTGGCCTATAGTTGCTGTCCTTTGACCCCACAAATAAGTCCCTCACTTGCTGTCCAGAATTCCCATATATGGCAGTCCATAGTTCAGTCTAATACACCCATATCAGTCCCTATGTGCCGTCCTCTTCCCACTCCAAATCAGTCCATAACTGAGTTGTGTGTGGGTGTATCTACTAGCTTGTGTGTGTGAGTGTTTGTGAGCTTGTGAGTGTGAGTGTGAGAGCCTAAGTGAGTGTGTCTAGTAGCCTATAGGGTAGCCTATATCTAAACTAGTAGGAAAACCTATAGGAGGGCCTATGAGCGTGGTATATTGTGAGAGTGTTGTATGTGAGTGAGTGTTGGGTAGATGTGAGGAAATTCATGATATGGATTAGGTAATAGAGTAACCAATACCCATGTATCCCAACTTAGCCTAGATACCTAGGATACCTATTTTCCTTGGTAGTTAAACCTTAGATATGTTGGTATCTAGCTACCCTAAGGAGCCTAGGCTAGTATCTTGGGTATTAGCGGGGTTTCTTTGGTGTTGGGCAAGGTATCGGGATTTACCTTGGTAGGGTAATGTAAGTTATCCTAGAAAATAGGGTATTAGTGTTTGGAGTCTAAGATAGGACTAGAACTTGATTCCTTTGATTGGTAACGATCAAATATGGTGCTCATAGACTAGTTTTGACGTCGGTTGACCTTTTTGACCAAAAGTCAACAAAAGTCAACCGAGAGTCAAACGTAGCCTTTAAGCGACCAGATTTGACCGAAACCAAACCAGAGTTGACCAATTGACCAAAAGTTAATAGTTGGTCAACATTAGACTAGTTTGACCTAGGGTTGACCTAGAGTTGACTAGAGTTGACTTTTTGACCAAAAGTCAACTGTAAGTCAACCCTTGACCCCGTTTGACCTAGTTTGACTTGGATTGACTCCCAGTGACCTAGTATGACCTAGTATGAACCAGTATGACCCAGTATGACCTAGTATGAACCAGTATGACCTAGTTTGACCTAGATGACCAAGTTTTGACTTAGACTTGCATTCATGACTTATATTAGTTTTTTTTCAGTATAAAACCCTGTTTGACTCATAGTATCTTATTTTAGGTCTGTGATCACTCTGAGCGTCTGTTCACCCTATCAGCTCAGGACCACAGGCGAGTACATTCACTGATAGTTTTTATTGTCTTGATATCTACTATATCAGATTCAGTTGTAGTATTTACATGATTTCTGACACGATATTTTACGGACTAGTATACGTCGGATCCTGTCATGAGATGTTATTCCTAAACTCCCTTGGTATATGAGTATGTGATATTTCTGTGTTCCTGTACTTATATAGATATTGATTTGGGAGTGGGCTGGCCCCCTGCTCTCGAACACCGTGTCATGACGTGCCATGTCCGGATCCGTGATACTATTCGGGGATGGGGGAAATTATTAGGGGTTATGTGATCAAAACCTTCCTGTAACTATATTTTGCTAGCGCTACCCTCACCTCACGTAGGGTGTAGCAGACACCCCATTACCAGTTATCCAGGTTGGACGGCATGACTCTCCATTGAGGACACCGCAGATTGCCGGGCCAAGTGGATAACCATCTTGCTTCCCTAACCGATCACATATCGCTCTAATAGTTCAAATCACCTTTTACATTTATTTAGCGTATCTTATATTCCAGTTCAGCTTTACTTTCTGTACTTCTCACTATGCTATGATTTCATTACTCACATGCTCTATCTGTCTTTTATACTGTACCATGATTTGAGACTAAGTTCTGTTTGAAAGAAGGGTTACAACTCTGGTCCTTATTTGGTTCAGGGATTGTAACTCGACTTTCAAATGGTTCCCAAGTCGCCTATATCTTTGTCTTGTATTTCATTATTGCTGTCTCTTATAGTATTTCTTAATTCATATGGAACTGCTATTGGTGTTTGCACTTGCTCATTTTTCTGACAGGATACGTTGACAAATTTTACATATGATTCAGAGGCTGATTGCCCGACCTACTATGGGGTTGAGTCTGATGGACTAGATTTAGACCATGGCTTGTTGGTAGAGCCACTAGACTTTGCTCACCCTGAATAGCATAGTTTAGCTAGGTTTGCCTGGCCTACGAGCCAGCTAGTACATTTCAGTTTTGTAGTATCTCATATTTTTCTGAGACTTGGATGTTTGTGTTTAGCTCTGACTTGTGGATTTTGGACTCATTTCCTGATTTATCTATCATATCTCTTTCCATTGCTATCTACCTTAGTTTGATATATGTGATTGAGATTGTATTGCTATGTCACCTCCATTCGGAGTGTATATACTGTACAGGTACATTTATCTATTTTAGTCGTAGTATTTACAGACCCTATATACAGCGTTCTACCGCCGATACTGCGGCGTAGGCTGGACGTAACCACGTGCTCGTGCCCCTCTTCAGGGTGCGGATCGTGACACTTGTGAAGGATCACATCACGCAAGTCAAGTGCATCCCGAGCAACCTTTACACTCGTTTTGTGGTCCCGGGAGTCCCGAGCACACGAATGTGTTGGTATCATGTTTGCTCCCTGACGTAGGGCTAGTAAAAGTACTGGCCCCTGATCATTGTTGGAAGACTCTTGAGAACCACCCTGTCCGTTGGCCGCCGGTGGCTGGACACGGGTAGTTTTGTACAACTTTCCATCAGAGGCCTGCGTAACAGTTAGCGGGACTCCCTGATGGTCATAAGTTGGGATAGCTGACTGAGCTTGACGAGCCCACGCTGTCCTAGACTTCTTTCCTCTAGCACCCAAGGGCGCGTAGTAGGAAGAGTCCAAGCTGTGTCGCACAGAGTCTGGCACATCTTTCTCGGAGCATCTGAGGTCAGGACCGCATGAGAGGCGGTCGAAGACTGAACTCGAGCCGCATAGGCGGATGGTCTGCGGCTGGGATTGGATGCCGCATGAGCCATCTTTCTGCGGCTGGGCTTGGCGGCCGCATAAGCATGCTGCATGCGGCTGGGATAGGTGGCCGCATGAGCAGTCTGCATGCAGCTGAAATTAGCAGCCACATGAGCTTTCTGTATGCGGCTGGAGCTCGTGGCCGCATGAGCCTTCTCCATACGGATGGGATTGGTAGCCGCATGAGTCTTCTCCATGCGGCTGAGATTGGTGGTCGCATGAGCCTTCATGCGGCTGGCGCCCTTATGCGGCTTCTTCCTGGACCGCACAGAGTTCCCATTTGCTCCCGCAAGTCCAGTATCGTAGTACTTTTCTTTGCCAGACTTGGGGACAGCAGGGTCCTCTGCGGCCTGAAGTGGGGCCGCATGTGAGTCTTCTCCGCCGTCTTGGGCAGCAGAGAACACTTCTTCCAGAGCTTGGGAAGGAGCAGCAGTTTTGGGCCTCCACTCCCTGTGGGCCTTCTTCGTGTCGGCTCACTTCTGGACCGGGCTAGTGCTCCCGTCAGAGAGCATCTCTTCAAACGCTTGCTGGTCGAAGCAAACAACCAGCATCTGTTGTTTGGAGCCAAGCTTGGCTGCGTCCGATTGCATCACCAACTTTTCAGCAGTGGAAAAGTTAGTCCCCAGCAGAGTCGCCATCGTATTTGCCATTGATTATGAAAGAACAGAACAGTTTTATGGAAGGACTGAACTTTAATTTACAATTACAAACTCGCTTGTACAAAAGAGAGCCTAGGAACAAAAATCTAGGAAAAGCAATCTAAGTACAATTATTTAATTTGGATTCTGGGGGGTGACGGTAGAGGCTCAAAAAAGTGCTATCAACTCTGCCTTACTCCTTGGACGATCGGACACAACCTCGGCTCCGGCGAAGAAATGCTCTGTGTGTATCTATGTATTTTTCTCTGTGTGTGTATGCAAGGGAATAGCACCTTGCTATTTATAGGAATTCATGATGAGTGGGGTATACAGCCACGTGGCTAATTTTAGGCTACATCCTCGTAACTGTGCCTTGAGAAGTGGGCAGTTGGGGATTGGTTAAGATTAATCTTAATCTGTTTGTTACAATAAATCTGAACTATTATGATCTTTTGGTTACAATAAATCCAAATTTGTTAAGACTTGGTCAACTCCTGCCACGTGTCTCAACTGATACTCTTGTGGTGAGCCACATAAATAATACGTCCTGGCTGAGCCGTATGAGGGACTGTCCCACAACCGAGTCGCATGAAGAGTGTCTCATAGCCAAGCCGCATGAAGGACTATCCCCATGATTGAGCCGCATGAGAGTAGTCTCATGACTGAGCCGCATGAGGGTGGCCCCCATAACCGAGCCGTATGAGGGTGGCCTCATAACCGAGCCGCATGAGGGTGGCCTCATAACCGAGCCGCATGAGGGTCACTCAGGCGATCCGTATAAAGAACTTTCTTGGAATTGGTGAACCGTGCCAGCTTTCATAGAGATTTTCTCATCTTTTTATAAGCATGTCGCGTCTCTTTTTTATGTCAGAGCCATCATTTCTGTCAGAGTTGTCACTTTGTGTCAGAGCATTAATGGCCAGCTTCACGGAGTAATTATGGCCAGTTGTATAGGCCTATTTCGAACCGCATAAGGTCACGTGGCTCCTCATAAAGCTTTCTGAGCCGTATGAAGCTCTCGGGAATTTTGAGCCGCATGAAACTCCCCAAGTTCTGAGCCGCATAGAGTTTTATGTTGATTCTGGGCCGCATAAGAATTACTATACTTTTCCATGCTTCTACAGGGTGCGGGTCGTGACACGGTTTTAGTGGTGGCCCATACAGGTCAAGTTTAGAAATATAGTGGTATTCAAACTAGAGTATCACTACAGCCTACAGTAGGATTAGGATATTTTGAAGGTACTCAATCATACTAGGAAAAACTCCTCATCAGGTTCCGTATATCTACATTTTGCTGCTTATTGTCTTCCTTTGAATTTTAACTGTCCTCCTTTGATATTTTGACTCATTCTCAGTAATTATTTCTTGTTTGATCTGTGTCTCCAGGATGGTTGAGACGAGATCGCATCGCCCCGGACCGGGGGACGCTGAGGAGAGGTCTGCCACCTCTCGTCCTCAGCAGCAGCAGCCAGCTCCCGGTACCGCAGGGCCAGTGCAGCCCTCAGGAGTGGGTGTTTCTGCAGCTTTCGGAGGGGCACCTCCACCATCTTGGAGGCAGAGCCCTGTGCTTCCTGAGATCCTTCCACCGCAGCAGCCTCCACCTACGGGGATGGTAGATGCTGCTCATCTCTTCTCCTTCGTGGAGAGGATTCTGGAGTCTCACCAGCAGCAGCAGCAGCAGCGGCAGACTGCCGATTTCCGTCAGGGGATAGACGAGACGCATCAGCTGTTCGTACTACTGTATAGATGGTGACTGCTCAGAGGGCGCAGCAGCAGCCTCGCCGGAGGAAGAAGGATATCCAGGATTTTCAGAAGATGCATCATAGAGAGTTTCTGGGCATCGAGGGCAATCACTTGCGGATGATTAGATTGAGTATATCGAGGAGATATTCAGGCTGGCGGAGTACCAGCCCGACTTTATATCGAGACGGCGGCCAGTCAGATGCAGGACTTAGCCCGTACTTGGTACAAGACAGATCCCAGAGTGGGAGTTGAGGGCTAGACTTGGGCGCAGTTCAAGGAGCTATTCAAGGAATAGTTCTTCCCAGATGTGGCCCTAGGAGGCATCGATGTACAGTTTGAGAGTCTGGTTCAGGGGAACCAGACAGTTGCTGAGTACGTCGAAAAGTTTTATCGGTTGGCCCGATTCATTGATGACTTGACTGAGAAGACGAAGGCAAAGAAGTTTCGCCGAGGTTTGATTAGGGTGGTTCAGTCACTGACTAAGAGTGACCAGAATGCTACCTTCGCGGAGATCTTTTCTGGAGCTATGGCAGTGGAGGACGACTTGGGGTTGAAGCTGAAGAGAGGTCGGGACTTCCAGGAAGGTAGCAGCAGCGGAGGCCAGGCCAAGAGGCCTCATTTTTAGCACCAGCAGCCGCAGAGGCCAGTACATCAGCAGCAGTTTCGGCAGCAGGACCGGGCACCTTTTCAGTAGGTGCAGCATCAGCAGCCGAGAGGGCAGCAGCAGGCACCGAGGCAACAGGCTATCAGTTGTACCTTCTGCAAGAAGCCTGGGCACAGGTGAGACGACTGCAGGAATAGGCTTGGGAGATGCCTGATGTGTGGATCAGCGGACCATCAGATGAGAGACTGTCCGGAAGCATCGATGCGTCCAGTACCAGGAGAAGGTGGAGCAGCCAAGGCTCTAGCAGGCCAGCTGAAGGGACCACTGCAGACTCAGCAGCAGAGGTTCCTCCAGCATCAGGTCAGCAGGGGCGAGCTTTCGCCATGGCGGTCGAGGATACAGAGACCGTTGGGGAGTTGATAGCAGGTTCGGTTCTTCTTGACTCCATTCCAGCTTTCGCACTATTTGATTCTGGGGCTTTCCACAGTTTTGTGTCAGTATCATATGCTATTAGACACAGTCTTGTATCTGAACCATTGCCTAGGACCTGTAAGATCACGATCAGGGGTGGTGTCATCCTCGTGAGTGATGTTTGCAAAGGGCAGAGCGTTATTTTGGGAGGCCAAGAGTTGGAGGTGAGTCTGCTCGTCATGCCACTACCGATCTACGATATTGTATTAGGTATGGACTGGTTGAACAGACATCATGCCAGTATTGATTGCTGAGGGGGTAGAGTTCTGTTTGGAGCACCAGGAGAGCCAGAGTTCGAGTACACCCGGCGTCAGGCGGAGCAGGACAGCGGAGTCTTCTGTGGAGTTTCAGTTGAGGAGCAGGTGGCTCCACATCCCTTGATTGCAGAGTTCATGGACGTTTTTTCGGAGGAGTTACCAGGACTTCCACAAGACCGAGATGTTGAGTTCTCGATAGACTTGGTTCCCGGCACGAAACCGATTTCTCAGCATGCCTATCGAGTAAACAACAGTGAGTTGGTGGAGCTGAAGAAGCAGGTGGATGAGCTGCAGGACAAGGGCTTCATCCAATCGAGTTCTTTACCTTGGGGTGTGCCGGTACTCTTTGTACCCAAAAAGGATGGATCGGTATGAATGTGCATCGACTACAGGGCACTCAACAACCTGACAATCAAGAACAGATACCCACTGCCGCGAATCGATGATCTCTTCGATCAGTTGAGCGGAGCTCGGGTTTTCTCCAAGATTAATTTGAGGTCAGGTTATCACCAGGTGAAGGTGAAGAGAGATGATATTCCGAAGACCGCTTTCAGGATGCGGTACGGACAGTTTGAGTTCTTGGTTATGCCGTTTGGGCTGACTAATGCACCGGCAATATTTATGAACTTGATGAACAAGGTGTTCCACCAATACTTGGACAAGTTCGTGGTGGTGTTCATTGATGATATCCTGGTGTATTCGAAGACCGAGGATGAGCACGATGAGCACTTGATAGTGGTTCTGGAGACACTCAAGAGGGAGAGGCTGTATGGCAAGCTCTCGAAGTGAGCTTCCTGGACAGAGTTAACTTCTTGGGTCATGTGGTGACTGGAGATGGTATCTCAGTGGACCGAAGAAGATCACGCAGGTGAGGCTTGGTCGACGCCGAGTTCAGTAGCAGAGATCATGAGCTTCTTCGGGCTGGCAGGATATTACAGGAGGTTCGTACAGGATTTCTCCCGATTGCAGAGCCTTTGACTAGGCTGCCCGGAAGGATGCTTGGTTTGTTTGGTCAAGGAGTGTCAGGCATCTTTTGATGAGTTAAAGAAGCGGCTTACGAAAGCTCCGATTCTGACATTGCCTTCAGGTTCATGAGGATTTACTATCTATAGTGACGCTTCAGGGAAGGGGTTGGGTTGTGTCTTGCAGCAGCATGAGAAGGTGGTTTCCTATGCTTCCAGGCAGTTACGTCCCCATGAGAAGAACTACCCTACCCATAACCTGGAGTTGGCAGCAGTAATTTTTGCTCTGAAGTTGTGGAAGCACTACTTGTATGGAGAGAGGGTAGAGATCTTCACAGATCATAAGAGCTTGAAGTATGTGTTTACACAGAAAGAGCTAAATATG
Organism: Iris pallida; assembly: GCA_029216955.1. Taxonomy (NCBI): domain Eukaryota; kingdom Viridiplantae; phylum Streptophyta; class Magnoliopsida; order Asparagales; family Iridaceae; genus Iris; species Iris pallida. Next base: position 7,700,968 of record JANAVB010029217.1, on the reverse strand, counting down.
AGGCAGCACAGGTGGCTAGAGCTGATGAAGGACTTCGACATCTCACTACAGTATCACCCAGAAAAGACCAACGTGGTTGTCGATGCCTTAAGTAGGTATCCGACAGCCATGTGTTTGACTATGGATCGGCACTTGCTTGCAGACTTGGAGAGCCTAGGGATTGAGGTGATTGTGCCTGGAGTGCAGATGCAGATGTGGGGCCTTCAGATTCAGTCGGACTTGATGGAGAGGATCAAGTCGACGCAGTTCGAGGATGTTGCTCTGCGGTATATCCGAGAGCAAGTTCGAGCAGGGCTAGTGGATGGCGAGTTTTCTCTTGCAGAGGATGGCGCTTTGAGGCACGGTTCCAGGCTGTGTATGCCTAGTGGAGAGCTCAGGAAGCAGATCATGCAGAGGTCACAGATCTCAGTAACTCTATACATCCTGGTGCCAACACGATGTACAGGGATCTGAGAGAGCACGTCTGGTGGTACTGTCACGCCCCAGAACCAGAATACAATGAGAGTGGGGGCGATATAGCCAGCTACGTATATTGAAATAGAATACATCTCAACTATACGGTCACGGCTGTCTAGATATGAGGGTTTACTACAAGCCAACGTCTCTTACGGTCAAGCCTATTGTCTCAATCTCAAGCAAGTAATATGATCACAAGATGTTTGACCACCAATATACAATAAAGGCGTCCCAAATATATTATTATCAGCTGATCATGAAGCTAGTCGTACAAAATGCTGGACTAGCAAGAGTTAAGTCATACATGATCACCCTAGGATTTTTAATCATGTTTACAGCCCTAGGCAGACTAGTAAAGTGCATCGAGCTAACAGGTGCTCGTTCGGCTAAACGCCTCAAAAGAATAACTTTACAATAGAGTGAGCGAACAAAATAGAAAACCCACTCGTAGCCCGGGTTCCTTCTATCGCCACCATCGGGCTGGAGGTTCGAAAATCCTCGGGAGCTGCTCCGAATCGGCCACACAAAACCACTGGTCAAACCCCAGAAAGAGCAATGCCACAAAGGAGGCCACGAAATAAGAACAAAATCCAGCATCTCAGAATATAAGAAAATGAAGAAAGTACAAGTATTAAAGGGAACCACAGACAATAAACTACTAGGGACGGAACCATTCCGGGAGCCAGATTATAACCCGTAAACCAAACAAGGACCGGATTGTAATCCTTCGCCTGAATAGCAATCTGTCTCTATCTATTTTTGTTAAGATAAGTAAAACAATCATGCTCAGAGGATCCAGATACAGGACTAGACAGGGCTTAGACGGGGCTAGACATCATTCATTCACAAGCGCCAAGCAATTACTACGGCTTACTACTTTAACTAATTAGGGTTATCACAAGCCTAATTACTAACAAGATGCAACGAATTCCCATCCCAAGCCCTGCAGACCATCCAGTTATCCTTCCGCGGGTTGAGACTATGGTGGGTACATCGCCCCGGAGACGATATACCCTTAGGTGACTTAGAGGGTGCAACACATGACAGTGCGCTGGAAATGTGCTCTACACTCGTCGGCAAGCTACAAGTCCAATTAAGAGCGCCCAGATAACGAGATTGCCTGTGACTGAAAATTCTCCATGGACTATAGTTTGATCTAGTCATTAGCCTAATCCATATTCAGTATGAATCCCGACCGTGGGACCAGGAGTCACGTCCCTAGACATGATGCAAGACAAGACAAGTGGATTGCACAGGCAAGCAAGCAGGAACACCCACGGTGTCAAGTTGATTATACGATCAAGTTAGCCATCGCAACAGCATCAAGATAAATCATGTCAGGGTACTTGTCAGGAGTGCGCCACGACGGGCCACTATCATGTCAGTTGGTCATGTCAGAGTGTACCCTATGGGTCACTGTCGTGTTATGCTAGTTCCTTGTCATACCATGCCATGCACAATAGTCATTCCAAACATATTAAGTAAAATCAAGTTCATGACAAAAGGCTAAGGATATAAAATGGTCGTAAAATATCTAATAAAATATCAATATACAGGGCTATAAAAGAGCCAAGCTTAAAGAACAAAATCAAATCTCCATGATTGGACAGATTGCACAAGGGTCCCTGGGGTCGAGTTTGCGCAGGAGTCAAGTGCGCCAGGGGCCAACTGCGCAGGAGTGAGCGGCGCAGAAGTCGGCTTATGCTGAGTTGGTTGGCGGCAGGGTCAGATTGCGCATGAGTGAAGTGTGCAGGGATGGATGGCGCATGAGTCAGATTGCGCATGAGTGAAGTGCACAGGTCCAAGCGCGCAGGGTTGATTGCGCGGGAGCAACTGCGCAGGGGGATTGCGCATGAGCAGACTGTGCAGGAGTGAACTGCGCAGGGGTGAAGTGCGCAGGATGGTTGGCGCATGGGACTGAGCGCAGTTCACCATGGGGCAAGCTGCGCGGTCGGCACTGCGCTAAAGAGCGTAGGCCAAGAGGATGCGCATCCAGCACTGCGCTAAAGGGTGCAGGCTGCAGTCTGCTACTCCAGGCCGAGAGAACTCTTCAAGAACACCAAAGTTCAAATCTTCATATCTTGGTCAATCAAAACCAAATCTAGATTTTAAAGGTCTAACTTGAGTAAAATTGAATTCTCTTCCACATGGAAGCATCAAAAACCATAAAACCAACCAAAATAGATCAAAACTATGTAATCGAAATAGTTAAAACCTAGATCTAGAATAATGGAGACTCCAAATCACAAAATGTCAAGCACTAATGTTGATCACCATGGCCTAATCTAGCTAATGACAAATAAAATGTGGTTCTTATGTGGTGGCAAGGTGCACTTACCTATGGGTGAGTGTTGTGTAGTGGAAGAAAAGAAGAAGACGATTAATGGGGAATAATGAGGAGAGAAAGTGTTAGGTGGGGATAATAAAGAGGGTGGGTTATGGTGGAATGAGGGTTAACATAGGCAAGGTGTTCCAATGCATGTTTTAAACCAAACCAACCAAATCAAACCAATTCTCCTCCACAAAATAAACCAAGCCAGGTAAAACCCAATTACGAACCAAAATCTGCAAGTCAAGCCAATTACAAGTACATGCCAAAATTTGAAAAAATAATACAAGTCTGAAATACTACAACTTGACAAAACGTATTCAGAATATGGGTGTTTACAGGCACGGGATGAACGGGAGGTAGCTCGCTTCGTAGCTAGATGCTTGGTCTGTCAGCAGGTCAAGGCAAGAGGCAGAGGCCAGGATGGATTATTGCAGCCATTGCCCATTCTAGAGTGGAAGTGGGAGGATATCACGATGGATTTTATATCAGGGTTATCGGTACACCAGGAGGAAATACGCGATTTGGGTCATCGTTGACAGGTTGACCAAGTCGGCCCACTTTTGCCATTTAAGGTGGGTATATCTACGGCGAGGTGCTGATGTACTGCGGCAGATAGTCATGATTCATGGGGTTCCCGTCAGCATTGTCTCCGATCGGGATAGTCGCTTTACTTTCCATTTCTAGAGGAGTCTGCAGACTAGTTTGGGAACTCAACTCAAGTTTAGTACTGCATACCACCCCCAGACGGACAGACAGTCAGAGTGGACTATTCAGACGCTCGAAGACATACTGCAGACGTGGGTCTTGGATTTTGGAGGTTCCTGGGAGGATCATCTACACTTGGTAGAGTTTGCTTACAACAACAGTTATCAGGCCAGCATAGAGACGTCACCTTTCGAGGCTCTGTACGGGCGTAGATGTCGTACACCCTTATCTTGGAATGATGTTGGAGAGCGAGCTTTATTGGGACCTGAAATGGTTGTTGACGCAGTCGAGAAGGTGAAGCTCATCAGAAATAGACTTCGCGTGGCACAGGACAGACATCAGCACTAGGCCGATAGCCACCGGAGGCCGTTGGAGTTTGAGGTACAGATTAGAGATAGGATTAGAAGTAGGTTGTTATTTATTTGTTTGTTTGATCATGTTTGATTATTCAGTAACTTGAGACCTTGCTTGTGATTAGGTTGGAGACATGGTTTTTCTGCGGATATCTCCGACTCGTGGTACCATACGTTTTGGTGGAGGTGGGAAGCTTAGCCCGCGCTTCATCGGACCTTTCGTGATCAGCGGGAGGGTCGATGATATGGCTTACAGGCTAGACTTACCACCTGTACTAGTGGGTGTCCACAACGTATTCCACGTATCACAGTTGAGACGGTACGTGGCTGATCCTAGCCATGTACTTGATCATTTGGAGATTGAGGTGGGACCTACTCTCAGTTATCCAGAGCAGCCTGTGGAGATTTTGGACCACCAAGAGAAGGTGCTGAGAAACCAGGTGATACTCTTGGTTCACGTTGCATGAAGGCATCATTCTCCAGGAGAGTCTACCTAGGAGCGGGAGGATGAGATGCGCGAGCGATACCCATATCTGTTTGCATCGTGAGGTATAATTCTATCCTTCTCATCATTTTAGTTTTGCTTTTTAATTTCGAGAATGAAATTATTTTAAGGAGGGTAGATTTGTCACTACCATATTTCTAGCTTGAGGGTATTTTGGTAATTTGGTGAATTTTTGAATTTTTAATTAATTTATTGAATTGGTGGTTGATATGACTTTGACTTATTAAGACTTTGTAGACTAGCCTAGAACGTAACCCTAGCTATGGTAACCCTAGTTTAACTTAAGGTAACCCATTCTAGTCACTTAGAATTTAGTTTTGGAATAGAATAATTAAGTTTAAGTGAAATCATTTCATGACTTATGGTTTAATGCCATGACTTGTGATTTCATGACTTAATGACTTATGACTTAAGCCCATGGGCCATAATATGAAACCCTAACCCTAGCTAGACAACCCATGGCAGGCCAAGAGGAACCCCCCTATTTAAGGTCCTAATGACTTGTTCTTGCCTCTTTTGTGTTCATCCAAGCTTTTGAAGGAAAGGTAACTTCTCCACTTTCCAAAATTCATAGAAAATTTATTTTAATCCTTTTTGACCCAAATCTTTTGCATATGATTCTAACCATCCTCTACTTGATGATTTTGAGGAGCAATCTCAGTTTTAGAGCAATTGGGAGGAGTTGGCTAGCAACGGGAACCGTTTGATTTGGGACTTTTCCTTGATCCTTGCAATCCATAGGTAAACCCCTTAAATTTTAATTAATTCCTGTTTTTAGTGCATGGTAGCTTAGATCTAGGTGTCCCCTAGCTACAGTAGAAGTTTGGTGCAAATTGTATTAGGTTTCGTGTCCGTATCGGATACGTATCAAACCCATAGGCTAGGTGTTTGATGAAATGTCTCAACCATGGTTTGTGCTGTTTTTACAAATGTTTTTGAATAGGATCCTAGATCTAGGGCTTGCTTAATGTTTTTTGTCCTTGCTCACTGGTTTTGGAGTCGTGTCGTGTCCACACGAGGACACGAACACGCCCGCAGCAGCACGTGCACTGTGTCCTGCATCACGGGGTCTATTTCTCCCCGTACAGGACATATGGACATGCCATTTTTGGCGAGGATGATGGGGCAAAGACTGTCAATAGTCTTCCAAAATTTGAGCTCGAATGGTAGTGTGTGCGAGGAGTTCTCCTCCCCGCACTGGCCGCACGAGCTGCTGTGCGCGCGCAGAATCCTTCACTGACACGCGGCTAGAACTGACACGACACATACTAGGACACGGTGTAGGCTATCAGAGAGTAGCCCTATCCCTAGCTTACGTGTGTGCACGACCACGTGTCACTACGTGGCCTGTGTCGTGCGCTGGACACGCATGCACGACACTGTACACAGTCCTGTGCACTCGTATGGTGTTTTAGTCGTGGACACGGCTGTGTCCACTTGGTTGGACACGTATGCATTGGTTGACACGTGCATGTGTGTGTTACTAATTACCAACCCTAAATTTGTGAGATTAACATGTAATTAGCTGTCAAATTCATTTTTCCCCCAAATAACTGATACACGTTCCAGTTTCGAATTCTGAGAATTGATTTCCCTTTTAAAAACTGATTTCCCTGTTTAATTGCCATGATAAATCACTTAAACATGTGTATTAGATTACTACAATGTTGGTTATCGACTGGTGTTAGGTTTTTGGTTTTCGAATTAGGTTTTGAAGGTTGAACTGCTATATATAGCACTGTCAACTGATACATGTTTCAGGATTTGAAATTTTAAGTTTAATTCCATTTTTAAACTGAAATTGATGCTTAATTTGCCATGTTTGATTCATACATATGTGTGTCAGTTTACTGTTAATGATGGTTACATGAATTGGTGAGGATAGCAAGGTTTTGGAATTTCGAAATATATTTTTGATGTTAAACTGATGTTCACTAAACTGTCACTTGTTTATCTTGAGAACTAAACATTCCTAAGATTAAATTCCAGTTTCTGAGATTGCTAAAAGTTTCACATTACATTGCACCCTATCACTTAACTGCCATGACACACATAAACATCACTGTCCTATTGACACATATACATTCATGTTCACTCTCCACTAACCTAGCTAACTATCACATTCATTCACTATCACCCATTCCTGTTAACTATCACATATACACTAGACACTGTCACCTTGACACACTTGTATTTGATTTCAGTTCACTAGCCTATTTCCTATCTAAACACACACATTGATATATGCACTAGCTATGGCATTGACACACATTTCCTAATAACCTGCTACACTCTACTGTTTTCCTATTAACTATTGACACAACCACCCACTGTCATATGGTAACACAGGACACACACTAAATTCTATATGTGAATCACACACACACATGTACACATAGACACAACACATGTATCCCTCTCCCTATCTCTCTCTATATGTGATATATTATAATGTAGCCTATAAGTGAATGTGTGTTAATTATATTAAATTAGATAAATATTAAGTGTATGAGATGTGTGAGAATATACAATATGTGTGGAATGTATGATATAGCCTATGGCTCATAGCCTATGTATATGGCTTGAATTCCCAGTGAATGTGTGTTGTTGGCTGGTACAGCCTAGTTTTGGTGTGTACTTGCTAGAATAGGCTGGTTAGGCTTAGCGAGACTTGTTTGGGTTAGGCTTGACCTAGTTTGACTAGAATAAGTTGACTAGAGTTGACCAAGGTTTGACTTTAGCCTAGATTGACCCCCAAACATCATGTAGATATATTGTAGCAGTCTGTTATATTATTTTGGTCATGTAGTGACGTACTATTCTATAGGAGACAGACACCACTCCTTGGACAATAGATTCTCTTCAGATATTCAGAATACCAGGCGAGTACATTCTCTGATCATTTCATATCCTGTTTAGGAGTATATTTCCTGCTTTAGATTACTTTACTTGATACTGACACATTGGTAACATGGATTAGTACTATATGGATCTTGTCGTGTGATGTTATCCCCTTAGCGGATACATCGGACATTTTATGTTCGTATACTTTATGAGTATCGTGTACTCCTTGTATTCGTGCTATTCGTGTACAAATCGTATGAAATCGTGTGTACTCATGTGCTCACATGATCATCGTGTACAATTATACTTCGTGTATAATAACATAACTTGACTAGATCCTTGTGTATTGATTGGGGCGGGGGAGTAGAAGTGGTTATGCATTCAATCCAGTAGATTACTCGTGTACAACCTCTGTAGATTACTCGTGTACAACATCGTGCTGTTTACATAACCGTCTTGTACTCTAAATTACTAGCACTGATAGTTCTCTTATGTACTGTAGCTATTTACTTACAGTCTCTCTTTTTACATCATGTTGTTCTTCCAGTTTCATGTATCTTACTCTCTAGCATGTTCATATTTTCTAATCTGTTATGATTTGTTGAGATGTACTATACTCGCTCATGTCCTGACTGGACCTGTTGAAAATATTACAGAGGACGAGGCTGAGGCATTCTGTCCCACCTATTACGGGACTACCCTAGAGGACTGTTGTGACTTGGACCAGCAGCAGGACCCCTTAGCAGTGGATGACACTCCCTTAGACTAGGATGTCTTTCATTGTATTATTCTGGATTACTGTATTGAGAATTTTGAGATGTTATCTGGATGTCTTATCTTAGACACTTAGACTTTTATCTGGATTATATCTTTGTGGATTTCATTTCTGTTCATATCTATCTTTCATCGTATTCTACCTTAGATGTGATTGAGACTATATTTGATGTGTCACCTCCATTCGGAATGTATTTACTGTATAGGTACCTTATATATTGTTAGATGTTCGACCTAGGACAACGTTCTACCGCCGATACTGCGGCGTAGGCTGGACGTACCCACGTCTCGTGCCCTTACTCTAGGGTGAGGGTCATGACAAAGAGAACTCGTCCTTGAGTTCTTATCAGAATAAATCGGTTCGCCAGGTGGAAAGTATTCGTAAAAATCGGCGACATTGAAGGTTGGAGAGATCTACATGTCTTCAGGGAGATCAATCACATAAGCATTGTCATTTAGCTTACGTAGAACTTGAAATGGTCTGATCTTCTTCTTCGCCAATTTGTTGTAGGAGCCAGTAGGAAAACGTTCCTTAAATAAGTAAACCATGACCAAGTCTCTCTCATGAAAGAACTTACGGCGGTGGCACTGATCAGCAGCTGATTTATATTTGGTATAAGATTCTTCAAGTTGTTGTTTCACTTCATTATGTATTAATTGATACCACCTAACATATGCTCAGCACCAATGTTTTGACCCAAAGTCTTAGGCAGAGAGACGAGGTCCAGAATATACCGTGGCTGATGTGAGTAGACAATGGCAAACGGTGCTTTTCCAGTTGATCTGTTAGGCATGCAGTTATAACCAAATTTAGCCTGTGATAAAGTCAGATCCCACTGCTTAGGTCGTGTTCCAACTAAGCTTCGCAACATGTTTCCAAGTGTGCGATTCACGACCTTTGTTTGTCCGTCAGTTTGTGGGTGACTAGTACTGCTATATTGTAGTGATGTATCCAATCTTTCCTATAATATTCTCCAAAAATGTGACAGAAACTTAGTATCTCTATCTGAAGTGATTGACTTTGGCACACCATGAAGATGCATGACTTCTCGAAAGAAAAGGAGAGCAATATGAGTCACGTCGAATGTCTTACGACATAGAATAAAGTGTGCCATCTTAGAGAATCTGTCTACCACGATAAAGATAGAATCAGCACCGCGCTGTGTTCGTGGTAAGCCAAGAATAAAGTCCATGGGAATGTCTTCCCAAGGTCCTTCGGGAATTGGAAGAGGTATATAAAGACCAGTATTCTGTTCTTGGCCCTTGGCAACTTGGCATATAGGACAACTGCGGACATGTCCCTCAACTTCTTTTCTCAATTGCGGCCAATAATATCTTTCTTCGATTATGGCTAGCATCTTATCTCGAACGAAATGTCCACCAAGACCTCCACCATGGAGCTCTCTAATAATATGTTTCCGCAAGGAACTACGAGGAATGCACAACTGATTTCCTTTGAAGAGATAGCCTTCTTGGATGTGATATCCATTTGCAGCTCCGTTTGGTTGACAATCTTCCCATGCTTGTTAAAAATATTTGTCTTCCGGGTAGAGTTCCTTGAGGTATTCAAACCCGATGACCTCTTGATGTAAAGTGATGAGGAGGTCGGCTCGACGGCTTAAGGCATCAGCTACTTCGTTCTTAACTTCGACCTGGTGCTTGATGGTATAGGAGAAGCACTGAAGAAACTGAATCCATCTAGCATGCATTCGATTTGTGTTACGGAGATTGTCTATGAAAGATAAAGCTTTATTGTCTATATGTAGGATAAATGGCCGTTGGATGAGGTAGTGCTCCCATGCTTTGATGGCTTGTGCGATCGAGTAGAACTCCTGCTCATAAGTTGACCATTTTTGTTGAGCTTCACTTAGCTTCTCGCTACGAAAGGCAATTGGTCTTCCTTCTCGTATTAGTATAGCACCAACGTCCACTATGCTGGCATCACATTCGACTTCAAACAGCTTGTCAAAGTTGGGCAGTGATAGGACTGGCGCCGTAGGTAGCTTCTCCTTGATGAGTATGAAACTGGCTTCAGCTTCAGGAGTCCAGATGAATTTTTCTTTCTTCATGCATTCTGTCAATGGTGCTACAATAGTGCTGAAGTTACGAATGAATCGTCGATAAAAATTGGCGAGGCCATGAAAGCTTCGTACTTCAGTCGTTGTCTTTGGAGTGGGCCAGTAGCGAATTGCTCTAATCTTCTCTTCATTAATACTGAGGCCACTGGCGCTAATAGCAAATCCCAAGAAAATGAGTTGGTTAGTAAGAAAGCTACACTACTTAAGATTAACATAGAGTTTATTAATTCGAAGAAGTTTGAGAACTTCTCTAAGGTGCTTCAGATGGTCAGTTTAGCTCTGGCTATAGATCAGGATATCGTCAAAGTAGACGACTACGAACTTTCCTATCAATAGCTTCAAAACTTGATTCATAAGGCGCATGAACGTGCTTGGTGCATTTGAAAGTCCGAAAGGCATAACAAGCCATTCGTAGAGTCCTTCACGGGTCTTGAAAGCAGTTTTCCATTCATCACCAGGTCGAATTCGGATTTGATGGTATCCGCTCTTCAAATTGATCTTTGAGAAAGTTGTAGACCCAGCAAGCATATCCAACATGTCTTCTAGTCGAGGGATGGGAAAGCAATACCTAATGGTGATGCAGTTGATAGCCCGACTGTCGATGCACATACGCTACGACCCTCTTCTTTGGCACTAGCAAGACGGGAACTGCACAAGGACTGAGGCTCTCTCTGATCAAGCCCTTTGGACCATTCTTCAACTTGGTCTGGAGGATTTTGCATTCATTGGGGCTCATCCGATAATGTGGAATATTTGGTAGTCTAGAACCTGGGATGAGATCTATTTCATGTTGAATGTTTCTCATTGGTGGCAATTCGTTAGGCAGTTCAGCATGATGTCGCGGAACTCTTGTAGTAAAGGCTGGACTATTTCAGGAATATGGTATGGAATACTTTGGCTTTACCCGATACAACCAATACATAGAGTTTTTTTTGTTTCTCAAGACCGCTTTCAAGTTCTTGACCGTCAACAATCATTACGGTCTTTTGTTGTTGTGGGCTGGTCTTAGGAATATTACCCTACTAATGGATGAAGAGTGAGACGTCGTCCATCTTGAAGGAAAGAATATGTGTTGTCTCTTTCCCGGTATGTGACATTTTTGTCAAATTGCCATGGCCGACCGAGGATGATGTGACAAGAGTCCATGTCGACAATATCGAACATGACTTCATCTTTATAGGTCTTTCCGATGGAGAAGGGTATGCGACAAACTTCAGAGACGACCATGTTGTGTTCCTGTTGAATCCAGCCAATCTTATACGGAACCGATGTGCTTGTAAAACCCCTATTTTTTATTATTATTTATTATTATTTTATTAGACTTAAAATGAATTTAACAATTTATGGTTTTATTAATTATAAAAAATGACGTTAGTCATTGTTGAGTTTTGGAGCACTAGACGGCCATGACTTTTAGCACGGAATTTGCAGTGTGCCTTGACTAGTATATTAACCATGCCAGGGGAAGCCTAGCCATGGTGATGTCCAAACTAGGAAAACCAGGCCAAGTTGCGACTTAACCTCTACCGATAAATTAATTATTTATCAATTTAAATTTTTGACTTTTAAGAGATCCGGTTTGACCAATTCAGCCCGAATTGGGCCCGGACCGAACCCAAGCCCAAGTAGGCATGTGATGTGACCAAATGTGGCCATGTAGGCATATTTTATGTACATAAAAATATTCTCTAAATTATTTTAGAATTTCATGTACAATTTCTAATTATTTTACAATTATTGGTATTTTTTTATTATTAAATATTTTACAAAATGGTACATTTTCTGGACCCGGATAAGGGTGTGTGGTACAGTCCACCCGTTGGAGAAATTTTTATTTTTATTAATATTAAAGTTATTTGTGAACATTTAATAAATATGTTTATTGAGATGTTTATTATTTCTGAGTTGATTGAATATATATATATTTTATATATATATATATTTTTTTTAGATAGTTTAAATATATTAAATATTTGGATTAGATAACATTTAAATTGTTATTTGGATTTTTATATATATTTATGGTGTATATTTATGGATATATACATATGTATATATAGATATAGATATGTATATATTTAAAAGATTTGGAAAAAAAATATAACCTAAGTGGTCGGCCCCACCATGTGGGCCGACCACATGCATGCAAAAGGAATAGCAAGGCAGCAGCTCTTGTGCGCCCAATGAAGGGGCCGACCTCCCTTTATCAAAGCTACAGTAGCAGTAATCTCTAATATAGGCCGACCTCTCCCCTCTATCTATATATTATTTTCGCCGAACCCTTTAACTGTTTGGATTTAAAACCCCAACCAAACCCTAAAATTTTCTCTCCTCCTTCCTTCCTCACCCTCTCCTCCGTGTGTTCGAGCACAGCAGCCCCCTCCCCGTGACGACGACAACAACCAACAACAACGACAACCGAAATTAAAAGTAAGGTACCGATTTCTCCGTGTGATTTCTCTCTCCATTTTGATCCATTTTAGATCCGTAACGTCGTATAGAAAGCCCACATGACCCTCTTCGAGATCCCCCTGGGATTTTGGACATGGCATCCAACTTGCTCGAAAATCGAGACGAAGTTGGAGAAAAACCACTTTTGGAATATTAAAAAACTGTTTTGAAACATCAACTTATTGGCCACTTTTCGTTCTGTACAATAGAATTTTGTAGAAACTAATTAAAGACAGTCAAAGACAACATAACCGAGATTGTAACGCACCTTCTGGATTCACTTTTCATCTAGTATGTAAAAAGTTACACGTTGTTAAACTTTTACGAAAAATTAAAATTTTGTTTCGAAAATTAAAAAAATACCCCGATACGGCGTGCGCCCCAACAAATCGGGTGACGTGGTCGCATATACGCATCGAAAGGCGCGTATGGATGTTGTCGACGTGTGAGAACTGACAGAACCCGATTTTGTTGCATATGCACGACGAAATCAGTACGTATCCGTCGATACCCTCGTATCGACCCTTTGCAAATTAAGTCACAACTTCGTGTACACTCATCAAATCGCGACGAAACTTGCGACATTGGACTCAAGATATTTTTCTGGTCCTGTGAGCCAAGTTTGGTTCAATTCTGAGATGGTTGACTGGGACGCTATTTTGGCGGGCCCACAATCCCACTCAACTGGCGATTTTGTGTACGGCCTACCGAAATCTAAACTTGGACATACCGTTGGGTACGTCTCATCAAAACAAATTTATAGACATATAGTTTGACGACTTTAGAGATCGTAGATATTGGCACGTATTCGGTACAAAACGGATCAAACGGTGGACATAGTTTTGACCCAAAATTATGAATTTACCCTTGTTCCAGAATTTGACTTTTTGACAGGCATTTTCTAGACATATCTTTATTCCAAACTCGTTCGTGATGTTTGTTGCAGCATCCGGAGTCATTTGTGGGATTTGGCTTTTCTTGCTTCGTTTATTTGTCTGTTCGGGCTACTGGATTATTCACTTTTGCATATAACCTGATGCAAGATACCTTGTCATCTTTACTGATATTTAGTTACATTTTATTTCATTTATTGTATCTATATTCCTTGTTTATTATTATTTTTGCTTGTGGACCTAGAGTTAAGAGACTTTCGTCAATAGAATGCATGTCATTGACTTTGTCACTATTGTATCACGAGTTGTGCGTGAGTTGTGAGTATCATGTAGCGATCACTTGCGGTTGGCTGATCCTCCGTGCGCATGTGTAGGAATAACTGTCAATAGATGCATGTTAGAAGACTTAACAGTTATCTATTATAAACAGTGTTGTGGAAGCGACATGTGTTGGTGCGTCGTGGTTACGATGTATGTATAGTATCATTGGAGGGGAAGGTGACAGCTACTAGCGTAGGGGCTACATTTACTTTTTGCACATTTGTGGGCCGATAGTGACTCTTATGAGCACTACCTTCTGTCCCGGGGCTGATAGCGACTCAGATGAGCGCTACTTACTGCCCATGGCCGATAGTGACTCGGAGGAGCGCTACCTACTGCCACTCTTTATTACTCTACTGATCCTACAGCCCCTGCGTAGAACGTTGTCCTTAAAGTGCATATCACATAGATGGTTAGGTACCCTGTTGTGTTGTAGTTTATAGTATTTACTTATGCAGTTATACATGGCATGTTCTTCTTGTATCTTGTTACGTCCCTCTGAGGACCTGGTTATCTCTCCAGGTGTGTGCTTCTGTGATATTTATAGGTGTTCTAGTCGATGCCGTGATCTTCTCCATCCTTTCGAAGATGATTGCACTTGGCTCGTCTTGTTGTTTCATCTATTCCTTCTTGTACATTTTATTTAAGATAGTTGGTAGTGGACTTTGTCTCCGCCCAACTTTTGTATAAATTAAAATTTTATGTTGATTCCTATTTTATATTGATTCTTCTATTGTGGATGAGATTAGTATCATGGATTACTGTATTTTACAGCTTATGTATACATACGATGGTTCCATATATTGGAGTGTACTTCGTATGTATGCAGCTGGCATGGGTACGTACCTAGTCCTAAGTATTTTGGGACTGGGGCGTTACATGTTTTTATGGTGGCCCATGCATGTCTAGTTTGTCACTTCGGTTACGTTATTGTACCGATGTGAGCCTGCAACATAGGATTAGAATCTAGGAATCTCATCCATACAGCTTGACCTCTTCCCTTGGCTTCAAATTTCGAACTCTCGTTCGACTTCCTTGAATTGCATCTTGCTTGATTCCTTTCTACCGTTGATTCTTATTTTCGTGCTTAGTGTCAACTAGGAAGATGACTACACTAGTATATGCTCATAGGTCAAACACATGGCTGGAATGGTTATATGGGCAATTGGAATACATTTAAGACTCTAATTGAGCTAAAAAGGTTTTCTTTTTTAAAATGTGATTTAATGAGTAGTAATTTGTAAAGTAGGATATTACCCAGAAAAGTTTTAATCTTGAGATTTCTAAATAGTAAACACCATAGGATTGATACTGCAGGAAGAAAAAAATTAGCTTGATTCTTTATACCATTGATTTAAGAAATTGATTGGATTTTTGAGTTTTGATATTATGAATTATGGAGTTATAGTTATACCTCTTTATCAAATATAAAATTGATTTAGTTTTTTTGAGTTGTGATATCTATGATTTATTGGGTTATAGTTATACACCTTTGAACAGTTATAAATTTGGTTTAAAAATGATCTTAGATTTTAATTGTGGCAGAAGGAATTATTTAAATTGAGTCGTACAAGTTACAGTTAATATGTTTATTAAAATTTTAAAATTTATTTGTAGAAGTAAGGATTTCTAAATTTTTGTTTTAAAATATTTGAAAGTTATGAAAACAATTTTTGAAAATTTTTCTTTATTTTAAATTGTGTCCTATGATTGAGGATTTACAAATCTATTTAGATTTTGGTTTTTAAAAATTATGAATTTGGGTATCAAATTTCGTAAAAAAAAATTAATTTTATGACTGATAAGATTATTTAAAAATTTAGTTTAATGTTGGATTGCTAATATCACAAATTTTGAAATAAAATAAAAATATATTAATGATGTGATAAGGTTGTTTTGATTGATCAAATAAAGTTACCATTTAAAAGTTGTGATTATGTTGGAATGACTTAGTATGAATAGAAGTTATAATTGATGAGTGCATTAAAATATTGAACTAAAATTTTGAGATTGCTTTGTAATGTGCTAGAAATTTTTATCTGGGGAGCTATTAATTTTTGTAGAGTTTTAAAGTTATGATTGATTATGGATATTTTATATATAGATTCATGATTTATGAACTCTTGAGTTTAAAAGTTGAATTGAAAATATAAAATTTTGAAAAAGTCAGTAGTAACATGATAAAAAAATTCTTTAAGATTTATGAAAGTAATTTAAATTTTTTTTATGATGAATTTGAACGGCTTGGAGTGAATACAAATTTTTTGGTTTATTTTTGAAAGTTTATTTTTGAAACTTTTGGAGGAAACTTGAGCTAAAATTTTAATGGTAGGCCATCAAGATAGCTCTAATAAGATAGATGTACTCCACACTAATTGCCATATCACTCATGACCATGATAGTAGTATATACACAAGTGTTGTTAATCGTCTACCAAACTAGGTGACTGTATCTTAACATTGACTAACTCGACCTTCCCTCGTGACCTACTAACCGTTTGCAATTTGAATAATGAATTGATCGTTCCTTAACTGTATTCATTTAGGAGACTATCTTCTCTCTGGAACTGTATCCCTAAAATTATTTACTGGATTTTTTAATTAAATTTTATTGCATGCCTTAACTTGATCTTCTAAATTTTTGTGCATTAATTATCACCTCATGAACTCCCACTTTCTATTTTAAATCTTTTGGCATCCTTTATCGTGACTTGGATAATTGGAGCACAACACTAGACTTTTCCTTCCAACAAGTTCCACATGCAAGACCTAGACAGACCCACCTTCATGTAGACATATCATGTCCCACTAAAATACGTCTCCTTGTATCCTATTTTCTTGGTATAACTTTCTGGTCAAAAATGGCTAAACTATAATCTTTACCACGTTACCGATATATTTTCGACCATGGATAGGGATCCAACATTGACTAAATTCTTTCGACCCGATATGTGATTTTGTTCTAGTGGATTTCTTAAATGCTTAGTGTTGTACTTTATCTTGGTTGCTTGACCCATGGTTCCATCACACTACTAGTTAACTCTTGTAAGTTGGGTAGAATACCTCACCACCTAACAAACATTTTTTTTCTGAACCACATTGGTAAGTTCACTTAGACTATAAAAATTTAGAGGACCCTACCTTATTTAGTCTGCCAAGCCATAAATGAAGAGACACTAGGACAACTGTATAGGCCCACACTTCAGGCAAGATTTGATTTCAAAAGATCTTGGACTATATAAAATTTCCTTCATCATTACCTCCTTTACTCATATTTTGACAATCTCATGCTGCTAAATTAGCTTTAGTTTTGCGAGCTTATTCTTTTCGAGCTTGATCATGTCATATTTTATTGGGTGCACCCACTAACATATTGTCTAATCAGAACCGGTGCATGATGGTCTGATCAACCTATTGCACTTTGGTTCGCTTTTCATATATTATACTACGTGGATGGAGACATAGTTAAACTTGTCCTTAAAGTCTCATCCGTGACTGCCTTGACAATTCTCTTTGAATTATTCAATCGCCTTTGAACCATGTATTAGTATTCAAACCATCTACCTTGGACTCTTGATGGCTTTCGTCTTTACCTATTCTAGACAAAACTTGTACTTGATAGATCGACTCAAGGTATCACCCTTGGTTGCCCTATCAGCTATTTATACCCAAATATAGATAGCCACCGACCGACTTATGTGGCTATATCCTCGCCTTTAACTACTTCCCATTTCCTCAACACTAGAATTGTTATCGTGCCCTCCCAATTATTCTAAGCACTCGAGTAATGACTCTAATCGTTCACTTAAATCAAACTCCCAATCAAGACGACTAGTCACCAGTTTCTCTCCGGGAACCACATCTCCCCAAATGTCAAATTATTCTCTTAAACTACCCAATTCCTTGTTACACTTTAATTCGTATTATCAAAATTTTGTTACCTTCACTAGCAGCCCTAATTCAATTCCATAACCATGATATATTTTTGTATATATCGATCCCACAATTTTCTATTGCATGGTGGTATTGAACGCCGTTTTATCGCCTCCACAAAAAATTTAATTGTATTTTGGTATTGACGAACTTTTTCTATCCTTCAACCCTATCTACCCTATTAATCCTAAATTTCGAGGACGAAATTCTTGTAAGTTGGGTAGGATATAAAATCCCTATTTTTATTTTTTTTTATTATTTTATTAGACTTAAAAATGAATTTATACAATTTATGGTTTTATTAATTATAAAAAATGACGTTAGCCATTGTTGCGTTTTGGAGCACTAGACGACCATGACTTTTAGCACGGAAGTTGTAGCAGTGTGTCTTGACTAGTATATTAACCATGCCAGGGGAAGCCTAGCCATGGTGATGTCCAAACTAGAAAAACTATGCCAAGTTGCGACTTAACCTCTACCGATAAATTAATTGTTTATCAATTTAAATTTTTGACTTTTAAGAGACCCGGTTTGACCAATTCAGCCCAAGCTGGGCCCGGACCGAACCCAAGCCCAAGTAGGTATGTGGTGTGACCAAATGTGGCCATGTAGGCATATTTTATATACGTAAAAATATTCTCTAAATTATTTTAGAATTTTATGTACAATTTTTAATTATTTAATTATTCGTACAATTATTGGTATTATTATTATTATAATAATATTTTATAAAATGGTACATTTTCTGGACCCGGATAAGGGTATGTGGTACAGTCCACCCATTGGAGAAGTTTTTATTATTTTATTAATATTAAAGTTATTTTGTGAACATTTAATAAATATTTTATTGAGATGTTATTATTATCTTGAGTTGATTGAATATATATATATATATATATATATATATATATATATATATATATATATATATATATATATATATTAAATATTTGGATTAGATAACATTTAAATTGTTATTTGGATTTTAATATATATTTATGGTGTATATGTATGGATATATACATATGCATATATAGATATAGATATGTATATATATTTAAAAGATTTGGAAAAAAAAAAAATATAACCTAAGTGGTCGGCTCCACCATGTGGGGGCCGACCACATGCATGCAAAAGGAATAGCAAGGCAGCAGCTCTTGTGCGCCCAATGAAGGGGCCGACCCCCCTTTAACAAAGCCACAGTAGCAGTAATCTCTAATATAGGCCGACCTCTCCCCTCTATCTCTATATATATTTTCGGCTGAACCCTTTAACTGTTTGGATTTAAAACCCCCACCAAACCCTAAAATTTTCTCTCCTCCTTCCTTCCTCTGCCTCTCCTCCGCGTGTCCGAGCACAGCAGCAGCCCCGCCCCGTGACGACGACAAAAACGTCAACAACAACGACAACCGAAATTAAAAGCAAGGTACCGATTTCTCCGTGTGATTTCTCTCTCTCCATTTCGATCCGTTTTTAGATCCGTAAAGTCGTGTAGAAAGCCCACATGACCCTCTTCGAGATCTCCCTAGTGGGATTTCGACATGGCCATCCAACTTGCTCAAAAAATCGAGGCAAAGTTGGAGAAAAACCACTTTTCTGGAATATTAAAAACTGTTTTGAAATATTAACTTGTCGGCCACTTTTCGTTCTGTACAATAGGATTTTGTAGAAACTAATTAAAGACAGTCAAAGATAACATAACCGAGATTATAACGCACCTTCTGGATTCACTTTTCATCTAGTATGTAAAAAGTTACACGTTGTTAAAGTTTCACGAAAAATTATAAATTTTGTTTTCGAAAATTAAAAAAAACACCCCGATACGACGTGCGTCCAACAAACTGGGCGACGTGGTCGCGCACTATACACATCAAAAGACGCGTATGGATGTTGTCGACGTGTGAGAACTGACGAAACCCGATTTCGTTGCATATGCACGACGAAATCAGTGCGTATCCGTCGAGATACCCCCGTATCGACCCTTTGCAAATTAAGTCACAACTTCGTGTACACTCATCAAATCGTGACGAAACTTGCGCCATTGGACTCAAAATATTTTTCTGGTCCTGTGAACCAAGTTTGGTTCAATTCTGAGAAGGTTAACTAGGATGCTATTTTGGCGGGCCCACAATCCCACTCAACGGACGATTTTGTGCACGGCCCACCAGAATCTAAACTTGGACATACCTTTGGGTTCGTCTCATCAAAAAAATTTTATAGACATATAGTTTGACGACTTTAGAGATCGTAGATATTGGCACACATTTCGGTGCAAAGCGGGTCCAACGATGGACATCGTTTTGACCCAAAATTACGAATTTGCCCCTGTTCCAGAATTTGACTTTTGGACAGGCGTTTCCTAGGCATATCTTTTATTCTAAACTCGTTCGTGATGTTTATTGCAGCATCCGGAGTCATCTGCAGGATTTGACTTTTTTTGCTTATTTATTTGTCTGTTCGAGCTACTGGATTATTCACTTTTGCACATAACCTCAGGCAAGATACATTGCCATCTTTACTGCTTACATTTAGTTACATTTTATTTCGTTTATTGTATCTATATTCCTTATTTATTATTTTCTTTTTGCTTGTGGACCTAGAGTTAAGAGACTTCCGTCAATAGAATACATGTCATTGACTTTGTCACGATTGTATCACGAGTTGTGTGTGAGTTGTGAGTATCATGTAGTGGTCACTTGTGTGTTGGCTGATCTCCCGTGCGCATGCGTAGGAATAACTGTTAGATGCATGTTAGAAGACTTGATAGTTATCTATTATAAACAGTGTTGTGGAAGCGACATGTGTTGGTGCGTCGTGGTTACGATGCATGTATAGTATCATTAGGGGGGAGGGGACAGCTACTAGCGTTGGGGCTACCTTTACTTTTTGTACATTTGTGGGCCGATAGTGACTCTTATGAGCACTACCTTCTTCTCCGGGGCCGATAGCGACTCAGATGAGCGCTACTTACTGCCCATGGCCGATAGTGACTCGGAAGAGGGCTACCTACTGCCACTCTTTATTTACTCTGCTGATCCTACAGCCCCTGCGTAGAGCATTGTCCTCAAAGTGCATATCACATAGATGGTTAGGTACCCTGTTGTGTTGTAGTTTATAGTATTTACTTATGCAGTTATACATGGCATGTTCTTCTTGTATCTTGTTACGTCCCTCTGAGGACCTGGTTATCTCTCCAGGTGTGTGCTTCTGTGATATTTGCAGGTGTTCTAGTTGTCACGTCCCGCTCCCGTAGGAGCGATCGTCCTCGCTAAGGCGTGATGCCGTACGAGCCTAGATTGCGCTCGTGCAAGACGGGTTCCATAACGGCCGATTTTAGCGGCTGCGACGGGATCGTCGCACAGAAGTCCCATGCAGAGACATTGAATAATAGCAGCGGAAATTAGAACAAAATACAAGCTATTCAAAAGAAGCTCTTTATTGATATTGAAACAAAGGTTACAATGGGGCGCAAGGCCAAGATTACAAGTCTCTCTAGCTCACTCAAGCTTACTCATCTTACATTATAAGTCACTCAGCTCTCTCATCTCTCAATACATGTCTTGAGCCAGCGGATGCTTTGGAAGGCGACGTCCATACATTATGTCCCGTATAAGTCTTTACTCCATGCGGCCGTACGCTTCGAATCGCTAAGGAACTCCGTGCCTCGACGCATCCAAGCGAGCTCCGCGCCACGAGCTTCTACCTGTGCCTGCACATGAAAACTATGTGGGTGTCAGTACTCAACTGTACTGGTGGAATGAGCTCCTCGCCCACCCATACAAAACCAACACGTTTGATTTACTTTGTGCAGCATAGTCCCCTTTATGATTGTCTTTCTACTCTTGTCTTAGGATCAGTTTTAGGACCGACGCCTTTGCCTATTCTGTGTCTCTAGACCATCTCGTGCTTGCAACGACAACGTTAACTCATACCTTGCCTCAAGACACTTCTCGTGCCAACAACGTTTACCTATCGAGTCGTGTTTGCCTTACGGCTTAAAATCAGAGACGTAACTACGCGATGAGGCTCTATTTCCGTGTGATCGTGCTACAAACCCTTGCTGAGGCCGTGCCTCGCAACTCAATTAGACTCGATCATATCGCCGCCTCACGGCCCTTGCTACTTTGATCACCAACCGACCCAATCAAGACTTGTGGGTTAAGTGTCACTCGACCGACTTTGCCTTGCGGTATCTCCTGACTTAAACTCAAGACAACTCAATCATAACATGCAACTTATATGCCGACAACATAAGACTCGACGTCACATCTCATGTCGAAGCACGTCGCCTACGTTGCGACCAAATCTTAGGCCCAAATATTGTCTTCTGATCGAGCACGCATTCGAATCGACTCTTGATTCACTTCACCTAATACTTGACTCAATCCAAAGGCACACTCGCGGATTGCCGCCCGTGCCGACTCATCTATATGAGGTCACTAGCATGACAAGCTATCATGGACACATAGCTTGCGGTTGGCCGGGACCCTTCCAGCGCAAGGTAGCTAGCCCCCTGGAAGTCCCCGACTAACCCGGTGCTATTAAGTCAGCACAGCTATCACCGTGTTTTCTTTCTTGGCCGAAACGGTCCCATGGCCCTGGGTTGCCGTTACAAAAAAACTCTACCATGTCGACAAGTTGTCCAATGACCATGCAAGACCCTTCACTCAAACTGACGTCTCACACAGTCATTGTACTTTCAGTGTTATCATCTCTTTCCAAAACCAAGTTCAAGTCTTCTATCCTTGAGACCCCTCAAGGACCCCTCGACGACCCACGGTCGCGAGCATTCTTTCCATGTTACAATATCATTTCATTCAACTCAATGCCTATTCGATAGTCCTTTCTCCAAAAACTCATTAAATCAACCGTGGTTCATGCCTTAGACACTAAGTCCGTGCATCGTGCCTTAGGCCCATCGTGCTCTACGCGACGCTATCGCCCAACTCATACTCCATACGACTAGTTTTGAAACCGTAGGACTTCGTGGCTATACTCAGCCGTAGAACTCATAGGACCGTGCTTGGAATGTCTTAGGTCGACCACCATCCCTTTGCCTAACTAAATCAAGCCTACAACTTAACCCAAGGGACGAGCAAAAGCTATGTCAAGCCTTGCATCGTGGAAGCGTGCATGCTTTATCGAACATTTACGCGGGCGATGCCTATGACTTAGGCTAATTCACGGTTTGTGTCAAAGACCAACTTTTCTTTCTTCCAAGCCACAGGACGAAGGACCGAGTATCATTTTCAAAGCACGCCGTGCACCAACTCTAAGCCAACTGTTGGATCTTTCCATATTCTAACTCAATTTGACCCTTCGGGATTACTTCCTTTAGCTATGTGGATTCGTCTCTTTTATTATCAAGCCTACTTGTGTAAGTTGAAAACATGTGATTTATTATGTGAAGGCAAAGATGAGGCGAGTTCACCGAAACTACCCCACCTGAGCGAGCGGTCATCTCGACCGAGCAATGTCTTCGAGCAGCCGTTGCAAGGCTAAGTTCGAATGTCGTCGACGTTTCAATTCCTCCGATTGACTGAGCGGGACGGGGCACTACACTAGCCGAGGCCGTGATCTTCTCCATCCTTTCGAAGATGATTGTACTTGGCTCGTCATGTTGTTTCATCTATTCCTTCTTGTACATTTTTTTTGAGATAGTTGGTAGTGGACTTTGTCTCCGCCCAACTTTTGTACAAATTAAAATTTTGTGTTAATTCCTATTTTATATTGATTCTTCTATTATGGATGAGATTAGTATCATGGATTACTGTATTTCACAGCTTATGTATACATACGATGGTTCTATATATTGGAGTATACTTCATATGTATGCATCTGGCATGGGTACGTACCTAGTCCTAAGTATTTTGGGACTGGGGCGTTACAGTGCTTCTTTGGTCAGTCTCATCTTCTCTACCACTGCTCTTGAAATAATGTTCTATGTACACCCGTTGTTAATGATGATGTCACATAACTTGTCTTTGACCTTTATCGGGTTCGGAAGATATTATGGCGCTGGGGTGGTTCTTCAATCTTTGGGGCTAGTAGCAGACGCCTAACGACACACACTAGTTGTTCACCATCATCTTCGGGAAGGACCTCTTCTTCTCCTGAGTGTTCTTCTCCTCCCACTTCGTCTTCGTAGTCAGCAAAGGCAACTTGTGCTCTAAGGGGGCAGCTGTTGGACAGATGTCCGACTTCGTTGCAACGGTAGCACTTGTTTCCTCTTGGTTTGCTGTATGGATTGGGAGTTTGCTGAGGTTTGGCAACTTGTTGTGGGACCTGTACTTTTGAAGGTGCCGTCGGGGAGAGAGAATTAGGGTATGTTGGTCGTTTGCCCTTTTTGGAATATTTGGCAGCTTGATTTGGTGTCCAATCATCCTTTGTTATTGATCCATGGTTGTTAGCACTGAAATGGCTTTGTGGACTCTTAAACTTCTCAATCTTTTGTTCTACCTTCTCTGCAAAGGTGATTGCTTCACTGAGTGTGTATATATTATGCAGGTATAGTTGATCATGGATGTCTTTCCTTAGGCCGCCAAGATAACGGGTCGCCTGTTGAAGATCTGTTTCGTACATATCATTACGGGACGAAAGTCTGAAGAATTCTTATGTGTAGTCAGCTATAGTTCGTGCACCTTGTGTGTAATTTTGATATCGACGATAGAGAATCTGCTGATAATCTGGAGGTAGAAATCTTTGTCGTAGCAGTCGTCGCATCTTTGGCCAACTCCGTACAGGAGCTTTGCCGACTCTCGCACGGATGTGCTCTAGTTGTTCCCACCAAGCATAGGCACCTCCCTTGATCCTATAAGCTACAAGGTAAACTTGCCTCTCTTCAGGGATATTCATGTATTCGAAGAAGCGTTCTACTTCTGTGAGCTAGTCAAGAAAGTCTCCAATGTGTAGTCGACCGTTGAAAGAGGGAAGATCTATCTTCATTTTGAAATCACCTCCTCCTTCGTAGTCACCTTGCCCCTGTCGTTTGTATGCATGGCTCTGTCGTTGTTGGTTTACATAGATGGTTTGGGGGCCCTGACGATGGGATCCCTGCAGGCTGAAATCACCATCGTCGCTGTCTTCGCAGTATTCCATGTGAGGGACCCCACTGTTGTGGCCACGATACGGACCCTTTTGTGTACGACTGGTAGTAGGACGAGCATTTGTGTCTCTCGTCTCTGTAGGCGGTATTCCCGTAATATCAACGACTTCGTTGGATTTGATTCCAAGAAATTCTAGCACTCCATCCAATTTGTCAGACAGGACATCAACTTTTTTTGACAAGGCTTCAATGTTATTAGACATGGCATCAAACTCCTCACGTGTGACAGGTTTCGCCATTGTTGTTTTGAGAAAGAAAGATTTTCAAAGGTTTCCAAAAGAATTGGAATCCTCGATCTGTGGGGCTCTGATACCACTTGACGGAGCGGGATAGCGGAACGGGCTTACCTTCGTGCTTGGCAATGGCCAAGTCGATCGGTGATGACGATAACTGGACCACCGTTGCTTGGTGAGAGCGAAGCGGTGCTGCAAAAACTCCGACGGAGGGCCTTGTGAGGGGTCCGCACGAAGGTTGCTTGAAAACCTCAAGCGAGGGGCTTCCGAATCCATGGAACAGTCGAGTCCACGACCAAGAAAATAAGAGAACAATTCTCAAACTGTAAAGAAGAATTTTATTGATTAAAAGTTGTTTTCGATTGCACCTGGTGTCCATCCGATGTCCGCCAGGAGTCCGTCTAGTTCTTCCGACGTCCGGCTATGCATATTTTTTTTGATTTTATTGACTTTTCTTATAATTATCAGTAGGATTTTTGGATTTTTTTTTAGCTGTGATCTAGACAAACTAGGCGCCTGGTGTCCGACTAATCTTCCTCCCCCAACGTCTGACTATACATGTTTTGAAAATTTATGAACCTTTTGTACAATTTTTAGTAAATTTTTTGAATTTATTTTTATTTTTTGAATCTTCTAAATCTAGGCGGATAAAACAGTAGATGTCTGTCCGACTAGCATCTAACGGTTTTCATAATCTTGATTATTCAATACACAACCGGTAGAATTTGTACACTACAGTGTGATCTTTGTAATAGCAACATATCCCCAAACAAATAAGCGTGTGGTTGGTACAAACCGTACAATTCATGCGGCTAGTGGAATCTTAAACATTCCAAAGCCAGTTTGTGGAAAAATCCATATTCGTAACATTTCACATAGTTACTTTACTTGAGTATGCTGAATTTTAAGAGAAAATTGCACGGAAGTATACAAGTTTTCAAGTATTACGTAAAAGGAATATAGTTTTTCTATATTATGAACTGAGGTCCATTTTATAAATTTATATCCTATAAAATGGAGCGTATAAACAAAATTTTTATTTTTCAAATCTACTCCTATAATTAAGATTTGTTTTAGTCTACTAATTATTCTTTTTTTTATAAACATACATCTTTTATTTGGACGTATATAGGTGTTTTACACCTTTCATATGGGCGGATTTTGCTTAAGGTGGAGTATTGTCTGGATGCAGCTATGGCACCTGCTATGTTGCTGCTCAACGGCTAAGCTGACATATGTGTGTCACATGAAGAACCCTACATATTGGTAACTTAATCAAGAGGTGCTAATGGGCCTTCTTTAATGTTAGTTCCAAAGCAAAGCCTTGGCTCAAATAAAAGGTGTAAATCCGCCCAAATAAAGAGTATATTTACCAAAAAAAAAAAATAGTTACGCTCCAGTTTAACTACAGCTAAAACAAATCTTAACCGTAGGAGCAGATTTAAAAATTAAAAAATTATTTATATATTCCTATTTAGGGCGTAAATTTGCGAAATGTATTTTACGTCTTGTTTCAGATGTAATGGATCTCAATACATAATATCAATACATAATATCGATAAACTATGTTCCTTCTACATAATATTTAGAAACTTGTACGCTTTTTATGCAATTTTCTGGAGTTTTAATCTAGTAGCTACATTTAGTCAAGTCGTTCCTGTACTGAATGTTCCAGATGAGGTCCAAAAAGTCAGTTTTTTGACACTTAGTATA
This sequence comes from Iris pallida, assembly GCA_029216955.1. Taxonomy (NCBI): domain Eukaryota; kingdom Viridiplantae; phylum Streptophyta; class Magnoliopsida; order Asparagales; family Iridaceae; genus Iris; species Iris pallida. The sequence continues at coordinate 7,674,273 of JANAVB010029217.1, read as the reverse complement.
GTTTTGGCAGTTTCCGAAGGGTTTCGGGTGTCTGACAGTTTGTTTTGGGATCGGTTTTGGCGATACCTAAAATTGATTTCACATCAAAAAGCTTCAACTAATGAAATTTTAGATAACTACACTATAGCAGTTAAAACGAAATATGATTCTTAAAATCAATATTGGACTCCAGTAAACATTTAGATTTTAGAAAGAAAAGAGTATCTTTATTGGAATATATAAAAAAAAATCTGTGTCAATATCAAGTCGTGTCGGGCACGTATCTCTGGTATGGATACGATGCCATATGTGCCGTGTCAGTGCTCACCTTGTCCCAAATCTATTTAATGACTTAAACTAAAAATCGATTATCCGCATTCTTGTCCTTGTCTGAAAAGGAAACAATCTTGGATAAATAGTGAGTTACAAAAACTAAGTAACAAGAAAACTTTCAAAATTGGTCCTGTGTCAGTGTCGCTCGTGTCACATTGTGTACGTGCGTTATGTCCGTGAAACATATAATACTAGTTCCAAAAACCCTAGATTAAATGGCAGAAAAGGAACAAATAATAATAATGAATCCGATTCCTAAACAAATAATAATAATGAATCCGATTCCTCCCCCAAATTGAACATTGTAAAATTTTCCAAGAACATAGTCGTAGCGATTCGACAAAATTAAAAAAACGAAAATACCTCTACTTGTTTGTTTCGGAGAAAGAGAGAAGCGGATCGCCCGTCGATTTGTTATCGCCGCGTCCACAGAAAAAAGACTGGTGCAGATAAATTGAGCACTCTGTGGGGCCCACCCAGCTCTACCAGCGTGAGCATGATTGCTGAGTGGGGACAGCTGGGCCCCACTGCTTGCGTGCACGTCATGCTGAGTGTTATTTCGTGTCAATCCTCTATGTAGTTGATAATTTGCCCATGGAATTTCGGTGTTCTTCTCTGATCAATTATTGTTTACTAACGCACGGCTGGAGGCGCATCATCTGTTCCATTTGACACAAAATTGTTTAACAAGAATTGGAATCTATAAATGGCCATACACTAAATAGAAATATACTGTAAAAAGTTTGGAGTTGATATAATGAAAGCAAAAAATTGTATAGAAAACATAGAAGTTCAATTTTATGGTATAAAATATACAAAGTTTAGAAAAGATTTAAATATAGACCCAAAATGCTCTTTTAAAGGGTGTATTTTTTGTTTTGACAATTTAAGTCCTTCTAACTATGGTAATTTTTTTATTTATATATATTTTTTTGGGTTAATTAGAGTTTAGATTCTGGAATTTATACCAGTTTAGAGTTTAAGTTGTAATATGTCCGATTGAAAAGTTTAGATCTTGAATCTTTATTACTTGTTTTAATTGACCCATTATACCTTCAATAGTCTATATATAAAGATTTCATTGCAAGCATGGGAAGAAGGATATAATGTGAAAAGTGAAACAAATAATAAAAATTCATGGTCTAAAATTTCTATTGGACATGTTAGGACTTAAACTCTATGCTGGTATAAAATCAAGGATCTAAACTCTAATTAACCCCTTTCTCCTCGAACGGAGTATAACTGTTGAATTTTTTTAGTGACAAAGTTTGTCGTGACGAAAATAGTTTACAGTAACAAACTTAGGCTTTTAGTGACGAAAATAGAATTTTGCTGAAATTTTTTTAAATACTTTTTTATGATCTCGGAAACACTGTTCTCCAGAACAAAATGCAAAATTTACACCCTAAAAATAGGGTATAAATTGTAAACTTTTTTTAAAAAAAAAGTCATAAAAAAATTTACGCCCCTTTAGAAGGACATAAATTGTCAAAAACATACTGGAATGGAAAATGCTAAGTCTACAACCCAATGTTTACAACATTTTTTACAACCTCCCTCTTCTATCCCTTGTACATGGGTCTCACCTCCCCTCTCACCTCTCCGATACATTGACTCCATTCGGTCCCACCATTTTTCTCTCTCCTCCAATTGACATTTGACACGTGGTCATTGTAAAAAATTATAAGCATTTGATTGTAGGCATAAGAAAGGTCTATTGGAATGCATCTGAAAATTCCTGTACGTTTTACACAATAAAATCGAACTTCTATGCTTTCTACACAATTTTATGTAATGGAAGGGTAGTACTGCTTCGTATACAAAGGTTTTTCAAAATACTAGCCGTTACGTTGACAGGAATAATCTACGCAAAGATCATACAGGACCAGCACTCGGTCCAAATCCGCCAAATACCAATTATACGTATGGACTATGGACTGACTGACCAAGCACATGCCCATGTGGTCCCACTATCTCCTGTCATTATTCTATTCTCTTCTCATGAACACGTTCGAAGAAGAAGAACCATTTATACACTCTTCACCTCCTCCTCCTCGACCTTCTCTTCCCGGAAAGGAAAGCCACGTCCATGGAGCAGACGCAGCATCGTCTCCTCTTCACAATCTCCGCAGTCCTCCTCCTATTCTCCTCGGCCGCCCAGCCGTTCATCGGAGTAAACTACGGCCAGGTCGCGGACAACCTCCCCCCCGCCCGACGCGACGGCGCGGCTGCTGCAGTCGACCTCGATATCGAAGGTCCGCCTCTACGGCGCCGACCCCGCCATCCTCAACGCCCTCGCCAACACCGGCATCTCCATCACGATCGGCGCGTCCAACGCCGACATCCCGTCCCTCGCCGCCGACCCCTCCGCCGCCTCCGCCTGGGTCTCCGCCAACGTCCTCCCCTTCCTCCCCGCCTCCTCCATCTCCACAGTCTCCGTCGGCAACGAGATCTTCGAGCTCGCCGACCCCTCCCTCTCCGCCCAGCTCCTCCCGGCCATGCAGAACCTCCGCTCCGCGCTCGCCGCCAACCCCCTGTCGGCCGCCGTCAAGGTCTCCACCGTCAACACCATGGCCGTGCTGTCCCGCTCGGAGCCCCCATCCTCCGGAGCGTTCCGCCCGGAGCTCCTCCCGCCGCTCCGGGCGGTCCTCGGCTTCCTCAACCAGACCGGCTCCCCGTTCATGGTCAACCCCTACCCCTTCTTCGCCTACGGCTCCGACCCCCGCCCGGAGACCCTCGCGTTCTGCCTCTTCCGCCCCAACGCCGGCCGGCCCGACGCCGGCACCGGGGCCACCTACACCAACATGTTCGACGCGCAGCTCGACGCGGTCAGGTCCGCGCTGGCGGCGGCCGGGTTCGCTGGGGCGGAGATCGTCGTCGCGGAGACCGGGTGGCCCTACCGGGGGGACGCGGACGAGCCCGGCGCCAGCGTCGAGAACGCCAGGGCGTACAATGGCAACTTGATCAAGCACCTGGAGTCGGGGGTCGGCACGCCGCTGATGCCCGGGAAGTCGGTGGACACCTACATTTTCGCGCTCTACGACGAGGATCTCAAGCCCGGCCCCACTTCCGAGCGGTCGTTCGGGCTCTTCCGGCCGGATCTCACCATGAATTACGATGTCGGTCTCTCCAAGTCCTCTTCCGCCTCCGGTTCCGGCTCGGGCTCAAGTTCCGGCCAGGTAAAAGAAGGTGTTCCTTGAATTCTACTACGTCCTTAGTATATTTTCAAGTAGTAAGACCATCTCCAATGGGGGTTTCTATCTTCCCAATTTCTATGGAAGAAATCCATTTTAGAAAAAACTTCTTCCAATGGTGATTTCTATCACCATTTCTATCCTATGTGACAATGATGTAGGATAGAAATCCTCTAGGAGGGTTTCTACATGTAGAAACTCTCATAGAAATTCTCCTATCTCTCATGGAGAGCATTTTTGTATGTCTACAATTTTTATGTAGAAACTCTTCCAACTAGGATAGAAATTTCCTTAAAGTACAATGCCAAGTAGGATAAGAACTCAATTTTAGAAATCACCATTGGAGATGGTCTAACTAGCTTTACAACTTTGGAATTAATACTTTGTCGGCAGCTTCCGTGACCGTCAGTTGGTCCGCCACCACGTGACAGCAGCCCATTAGACCATCTCCAATGAGGGTTTCTATCTTCCCTATTTCTATGGAAGAAATCCATTTTAGAAAAAACTTGTCCCAATGGTGATTTCTATCACCATTTCTATCTACGTGGCAATGATGTAGGATGGAAACTTTCTAGGAGAGTTTCTACATGTAGAAACTATCATAGAAATTCTACTATCTCTCATGACAATTATTATTGGGCCCCACACCATTAAATTGGTCCTTTTACTATGTGACACATAGGATAGAAATGGAGAACCATTGAAGAGCATTTTTGTATGTAAACAATTTCTATATAGAAACTCTTCCAACTAGGATAGAAATCTCCTTAAAGTACAATGCCAAGTAGAATAAGAACTCAATTTTAGAAATCATCATTGGAGATGGTCCTAGACTTCTGCTAGCACCAGACCCACCTCCTAAACTCGGGCCGGGGGCCAATTGACGGTCACTTAACCTGTAGACAAAATAGTAGCGTCCTTTGTCACCAATGTTGCACAAGTAATCACAATATAGACATAACTATACATAATACACTAGATATTGGGGTTTGCTAGTGTAACTTTCTAGGATATTATGTTGTGTCCCATTTGTGTCCGACACTAGGAGTGCCTACTCATCTTACCGGGTTGTGGTATGACCAGGGACATCACAAAACCAGATTTAGATTGTCCATACCACCTGCATTGCAATATTTTGACGGATACGATTTCGTGTCAGGCAAAGAATCCGACGGCCACGACAGCGTGGTGCGTGCCGAAGGAGGGAACAGCGGACGAGCAACTGCAGGCGGCCCTCGACTACGCCTGCGCCCAGCCGGGGGTAGACTGCGGTCCGATCCAGCCGGGCGGGGCGTGCTACGAGCCCGACACCGTGCGGTCGCACGCCGCCTACGCGATGAACCAGCTGTACCAGGCGTCGGGGAGGAACTCGGAGGCCTGCGACTTCAGCCAGTCGGCTACGCTCAGTTCCGATAACCCGAGCTACGACGCCTGCGTGTACTCCGGAGGTCAGTAAGGGAGCAGAATGATAATGGGGGTGAGAAGAATCGACCCCTCCTGTGTTGTTGTCATTCTAAAATAATTAGTGGAATATAGTATGTGGGGAAAGATCAATAATTCATCTTTAATTTTAGCTCTTCTTTTTCTTGTTTTTTTTTTCTTCTTCTTCTGGTTAGAGAGAGAGAGAGAGAGAGAGAGAGAGAGAGAGTGATCTATGGACAATGTAGGGTTTATGTGTCCCCTCTGATGTAAGAATGTCCAGTAAACCATGTAGAGATGTTAGTGTCAATATATGTAGCATTGCAGTACATAACTGCAGTCTAAAGAGAATAAAAAGTTGTTCTTGTTGTTTGTTATGTAAGATGCGGTAGATTTTGTAAGTGTGGAAAATTTGAGTAATGCTATTAATTCCTCTAAATATTTCTTCAAACTATTTCTTCTTGTATGTCAACAGACGTGACATTTAACATCTGATATAACAAATTTTAAAATTAAAATTTTTAAAAAATGGTCATAATCTTTTTAAAATTTGTCATCTTAGTTGTCATGTCAAAATTTTTGGATGATTAACAATATAATTGAAAGATTAGACTAATGATATTTAACATGCCATGTCAACCATCATCAGCTGACACATAAGAAAAAATGGTTTGAAAGGACATTTTGGAGGGATGAATATTATTATTCAAAAAATTTGGTGTTTATAGGAGGATGTGTTTTGATTTTTAACTTTGATGGAAAAATTATATTGTTACAACAAGTAGTGTTCCAATATATATACAAATCTTTTCATTTAGAGGGATAAATTTATTTCTAGGCATGGAACCTCAAAATAGATGGCATATTTGAGATAGAACGACAATTGAGTTGGCATGACAATCTCTAACGTACTTAAAAAATGACATGTTATCTCAGTTGGCATTTCCCTCTTACTTGTGCCAACTCAGTTGGCATTTAAGCCCTTTATCTTGGCATTTAAGCCCTTTATTTTAATTTTTTGCTTTCACGCCAACTCAATCGGCCAGCATTCTCTTTGTCTTTTTTTTAATCAGATCAATTGAGTTCCACGAACAAGTAAAACAAATCTTAAACAAAATATGGTATCTTATTTTGTACATTTTTAGAAAATAAGAATTCTGGTCCGAGCCAGTGTTTTAAAAACTGGATCGAAGATCAACCAGGACAAGGCACTGGGTCGTGTCAAAACCGATTCAACCATTAGTTCAACCATTTGTTTAACTGGTGGGGTATTTCAAATTCAATCCTTTTAGATAAATGTTTTTTAAAAAAAAGTTCACATATAAGCATTTAAAAAAAAACAGTGGGTCAACGTTGACCCAGACCAAAAAAGGTACAGGTTCACGGGTCAATCAGTTGAGCTGGCCAGTCCGATCTTTAAAATATTGATACAAACTTTTCAATTGGACATATAAGAATTTAAACTGGTATAAAATTAAGATTTAAAAGCTAATTACCCTTAAAAAAGAATTCATAAAAAATATATAATATTTTTGCCATACTATATTTATTTTGCCGAATCTTTTACAGAGAGAGAGAGAGAGAGAGAGAGAGAGAGAAGAGAGGGGGGGAGAGAGAGAGAGATTGCATGTGCCCTAGAATAAAATGAAAAAAGAGAGTAGACAACCAATTGGGAGGACTTATTGACAGCTTCCCTCCTTCAACTCCACCAGCCAGCGGTACTCCCGACCGATGGAATCAGCTTCTCACTCCTCCAACAACCTTCCTCTCTGACAGCAGCGGTGTGGTGATCCGCCGGAGCAAAACGAAAAAAAAAAAATGATCACGCGCTCGAAGCTCGTCGAGCAGCTCCGGGACTACCAGGTCCGTTCCCAGAACAAGTAATCACCTCCTCCCTCTCTTCAAATATATAGCTAAATTTTAATTTCGATACCGCGTCGGATCCGATGAAGCTGTAGAAATCGATCGACACGTCTTGGAACACTCGAAACCCTAGTTCGGAATCAAGCACGAAAACTCAAATTACGCGCGTCACGATGTCGACCCGTGTCCGATACGTGTCCGACACGATGCGAGATCGCAGCGCCATTTTACGGAGTGTCTAATGATCGAAAAAGGACGTCCCGGCGCCACGAGGCTCCCGTTTGCGTAGGATGAGGAGGTTGTACGCAGCCTTGCCCCCACATGTACAACCATAAATTTATGGTTGCTGGTGTCTAAGTAGAAATTGTTCAGTGAGCCGGGCTCACCATGATCCTTGATTCTCCTCCACTTGATGGTCTGAGGATTCGAGGATGGGGAGGAGAATCAAGGCTGCCACTGCATGCACTCACTCATCAAGTGGAGGAGAATCAAGGCTCATGGTGAGCCCGCCTCACTGAATAATTTCTCGTGTCCAAGAACCATCTCGATGACCTTGGCTCTGACCGGGGAAGGATTGTCAACTTTTGCATGTACTTCAGCTATTTTAGCACTCATTTTTTCAAATATGAATGTGGTCAGCACTTGAGTTTCAACAGAACTTCGAGTTGTTCCTGGATTTTTCTTTAAGAAACAAGGCCTATCTATAAATCCTACTTGCATATGACAACGACGAGAAACCTTACATTAGACTTATTACTTCAGCAAATTTTATGCTGTTGAGATACAGTTTCCATATGTTTACGCGTTGAAGCTAAAAGCTTATGTCAAATAGATGATGGTTGTCACGGTTTTGAGAGCTTTATTCATGGTATCGTTTAGTTACAAAGTTTTTACTCTTCATAGTTCATACTTTTTTTAGTAAAGTTTCTGCTTTCATATGCACATATTTGGCAGTTCCTCGTTCTTTATCCTGATACAGTGGTTGTTTCTTGCAGGAGAGATGTTGTTGGGGCTCTTTCATGGGGATTACTTTTCTGTTTGCTCGTGATAGCCGCCTATGTACTGTACTTTAGATTCCACAAGCTTTCAGCTGTTTTGATTTTTCTTGGAATTCTTATTCCTATAAGCGTTCGAATTAGACATAGAAAACTGGCAAGGAAACGAGAGAGAAGACTGTTATTACCTTTGTCGATGTGAATATCACCAGGAGGTTCCTTACAGTATCTTAACTGCTGACTAGGACATTGATACCATATACAGAAAGCCAAGCAGCATTAATTGTCAATTTTCATTCGCCTTAATCGGTTCATTTGGGGATTTGGATGATAGGTCAATTCTACATGTTCAATGTTTGCCTCCACTTTCTGCAGGTCTTGATTATTCTCGGACCCGCCCTTGACTTTTTCTTTTATTAGTAGCACCAGGTGCATTCCTTTTCTTTTATTAGTACATCAGTTTGGTTTCAAGATTGAAGTCTTCTCTTTTGTTATGTTTCAAAAGTTTTTTTTCCCCGACAAGACTGAGGTTCAGTGTTGTAATTTTTCAAGTTCGTTATGATGAAATAAACCTATTTGGTGATGTATGATTATTGAAGAGATGTTATGTTGTCCTTGAAATATAGAAGAAAATGATAGTTCCATTTCTTATTTTTTGCACCATTCTTAGCAGTTCTTTAATTTCTTCTTTCTTCTTAGTTTTTGATTTAAATGCCAATCATAGTTGATGTAGATTTAATTTTAACTATGATTACAGAACATGCACATGTATTTCACGTACATATTCTATATAATGTATAATTGTGCTCAAATTCTACTGATTCTTCACATCATTGTACTGTTCTCACCGAAGGCGGGATTGCCTCTCAGTTTCCTATGAACATGCTGAAGTACAAGTATTCAATATAACATTTGTTACTTAGGTTTTGAGTTATTAAATCTCGCATGTGCTTTTGACAACTTTGTTTTAGTTTCTTAAAACTTTGTTGTTCGTACCAGTCCTAAACTAGCTAAAATTCTTACCGTGACAACCATCATCTATTTTTAACTTTTGTTTGTCCTTAGCTGTTATACTCTTTATTTCAAGTAGCTGGTTGGGTTCCTTCCTTCCGTAGACTTTTCAACTTATGCTTCACAATCATCATCACAAAGGAGTTATTTAGAACCTCCAAAATTCTTACCAGTGCTAACTCTGCCATTATGCAGTGTGCAGTAGTTTAGCATGCTGACCGTAACAACCAGCAAGTTAACTAACCCAAATTTCTTTACTTGTTTGAACATTTTGATCATCACGGAGAATAAGTCTCACAGACATCTTCTTTTGTGTGCTTGTTTGAACATTTTGATTGCTCTTGCTTGTATGCCCCTTTATTAGTTCAACATACAAATACTGAGAAATACAGTATTGTTTATGCCGTCCCAACTTAATATTTAATCTGTAGTCAATTTAGAAAAAGGGCTGACCAGGCTCGGGAGTGGGCTGAGAGGAGGTCAAAGAGTGGAAGGGCTTAACAGCGCCTCCATGAAAAGAACATGGCTATAGATTATGAGGTGACATATTGACTAGAAGGGGGTTCGGCCCTCCATGCCTGCCTTTATTTGCTTGCCTCCTTCCAGCCAGAATGCCTACTGACGTTAAGCTAACCTTCAGAAGAGACACCCGAAGGGTGAGCTAGGAGGGGTTGTTGCGTTCCTGCGGTAATAGAAAGAGAGAGAGAGAGAGAGAGAAGAACGAACGATCCTCCAGAGTGATTGTGTCTGACTCAAGCGAGTGAGTGAAAGGCGTGGCAAGAGAGCGAGTATCTGTAGTCAACTCATTTGATTGGAAGTCTTCAATGATTTGAAGTGGCAATTTCAACATGTTTTCATACTTGGTGTCGTTGTTGAAGCCTAGCAGAAGCTAATCTCTCTTCTAGAAGCATATTCAGTGCCACCTTTTTGCACACTTAGGCCCTATTTTGTTGTTTGAAGTGCTAAAGAAGTCTGCAAGTAAAGAAGTAACTTCATTAGAAAGTATTATGTTGAATATAACTTCTAGTGTTTGTTTTGATCATTTTCATTAAGAAGGATGGAGAACACCTAGATAACGTTTAAGTGGTCATCCATGTGGAATATGCCACCCGAGAACCTCATCGGAAAGTCATGAAGTAATTTGTTAGGAATTCCTATTTCTTCCATCTTAATGGTTTAAGTTCAGTTAAACGAACATGAGAGGGTTTGTCATCTTTCATGTCCTATATATACTTTCTTCCTCTTTTCCTCCTTTCTTCAGAATATAGCCCATCAGTTCCCAAATTCTGTGATCATTCAAGAAAAAATGAGTCTGTTTACACTCATTTGTCTGCACTTTGACCTTTTTTTTATAAATCAACAATGCTTACATTCATCAAGTCTCTAGCTATGTCATTTATTAGGCCATTCAGCAAGTGCTTCTCCAGATCCCTTATGGTATCTTCCTTTTCTATGTTTGCAAACATAGTGCAGTTCCAGCCGAAGTCCCACATACTGTTGACATCTGGGTTCCTGTTACGTACATCTTTTGCAACCATGTTGTGCAGGAACTCTGCTGTATCATAATCGTCATCCTCGATCTTTCGTGGGAACTTCAAACTTTCCAAGTCCCTATTTAACTCTTTGATCAAAGCATCCAAGCATCTCGCTCGAGTCGCAGAAGACATACTCTTTCCGAACATGAGCTCTTCCCTTCCACCTTTTCTTCTCATCAATTCATATCCACAATCTAATACAATATTAGTGCATTCACTTCCACAGACATTTTCACTTGCTTGGAGAATGCTGATAGGAATGTTTACTTTGAAAAGTGCCTGTGCTGTGTTGAGGAAATGCTGATTGTTTAACAACATTTGCTTGAGGGCATGCTCACTCTCTGTAAGCGTTCCTTGTCCTTCTGTTTCAGATGTTGCAAGGTTCAAGCATATAGAGCTGTTGTTGCCAAGTTTCTCTTTCTTGCCTGGACCTGCAATTAAGTTCAATTGTGGTATCATTAGTAGAAACGTGGGTAAGCTATTTGATAGCATTTGCTAGAGAGCATGCTCACTCTCTGTAAGTGTTTCTTGCCCGTCTGTTTCAGATGTTGCAAGGTTCAAGCATATGATAGAGCTATTGTTGCTAAGTTTCTCTTTGTGGCCTGGACCTGCAATTAAGTACAATCGTGATTTCATTAGTAGATATGTGGATAGTTATTTACAACAGTTTCTTGAGGGCATGCTCACTCTCTGTAAGCCTTCCTTGTCCGTCTGTTTCGGATGTTGCAGGGTTCAAGCTTATGATAGAGCTATTGTTGCTAAGTTTCTCTTTGTTGCCTGGACCTGCAATTAAGTTCAACCGTGGTATCATTAGTAGATATGTGGATAAGTTGTTTAACAACATTTGCTTGAGGGCATGCTCACTCTCTGTAAGCTTTCCTTGTCCGTCTGTTTCGGATGTTGCACGGTTCAAGCATATGATAGAGCTATTGTTGCTAAGTTTCTCTTTGTTGCCTGGACCTGCAATTAAGTTCAACCGTGGTATCATTAGTAGATATGTGGATAAGTTGTTTAACAACATTTGCTTGAGGGCATGCTCACTCTCTGTAAGCTTTCCTTGTCCGTCTGTTTCGGATGTTGCAGGGTTCAAGCATATGATAGAGCTATTGTTGCTAAGTTTCTCTTTGTTGCCTGGACCTGCAATTAAGTTCAACCATTGTATCATTAGTAGATATGTGGATAAGTTGTTTAACAACATTTGCTTGAGGGCATGCTCACTCTCTGTAAGCTTTCCTTGTCCATCTGTTTCGGATGTTGCAGGGTTCAAGCGTATGATAGAGCTATTGTTGCTAAGTTTCTCTTTGTTGCCTGGACCTGCAATTAAGTTCAGTCGTGGTATCATTAGTAGATACATGGAGAAGTTATTTAAAAGCGTTTGCTTGAGGGCATGCTCACTCTTTGTAAGCGTTTCTTGTCCGTCTGTTTCAGATGTTGCAAGGTTCAAGCATATGATAGAGCTATTGTGTCTAAGTTTCTCTTTCTTGCATGGACCTGCAATTAAGTTCAATCATATGGTAAAGTTAGTAGAAACATGGATAAGTTGTTCCATTGTTCTAGATTCAAATATGTTATATGTGGTGCATGAATGAGGGCATTATTACTGCAAACATGTATATCTTGCTTGCATGCAAGGAACCAGTTTAAATGAGTCAACTAAGTTACCTTTCATCGTATCTTCCATCAAGATTGAGCGTTGTTCCTGATCTTCCTTGAAGTAAGCTTCTAAGGGTTGCTGAATGGCAGGGCCTGTGTTGGTTGTCCTATGGATTGGCAATGGCTTCCCTTGTTCGCATTCATACTATGACACATCACTTTGATTAATAAGACAGGAAACCAGGTATATAATGTTTTTTGGTCATTATATATTTGCCCTTTTCCCTTTCTCTATAAATTTACTGACATGGTGAATGACATCAAATGACATTTCAATACACCCTACTATCTTATCAAGGAGTGGTAAGAGTAAAGGAGAGTCGAAACTTACATTGGATTCAACAGCCATGTTATGATCTGCTGACCTTTTGGAGTCATCTATGTGAGAACTGCATGGAAGGTTGGTAACTGGGAATTTCTGCTGTTGACGGTCCTCTGAATTCATTGATCGTGAGGTGATTGTTGCTTCATCCTTTCCTCTTCTTTCTTTCCATCTGTGCTCCAGATCGAGAAAAAATGAGGTATGCTGCTTCAAGTCATGTCTTTTTCTTTCTTTGTTTTTTGTAGTTGTAGGCACTTCTAGTGTTATATTGCAGTTGTCTTTCCTCTCTGATATCACTTTTATGACTTCTCTCTTCCATGCAGATGGATTTTGTACAGGATTCCTGACTGATGATGCCAGAACCAGAGGCAAGGTTTTACCCTTTTCTGTTTTTGCAACTGACTTTAGGGTCCTATCCTCCAACTTTTCATTCTCTGATATCTTGTAACCATGGTAAGCGGTGCTTCTGTTCATTAATTTTTGCTTCTCATCATGCCTACTCTGTTGATTTTCTTTTGGTTGCTCTTTGTCATTTATATTTGCAGAATTTCGGCTTGTAACAGTTCCTGAGGTAACCAATAAAACCTGTGTTTTCATCTCATTGGAAGATTTGTCTATATTCTTCAATTTTACATCTCTTCTCTTTGCTACGTCGGTCTGCACCTTAACTTTTTCATCAGTATTTAATTCTAAAATGCTTGTATTTCCTGTTTGTTTGGATTTTGACTGGTCTAATACCAGTTGTGCATTTCTTTGTTCTTTGGGAATCGTATCATTCTTTCTTTCCTCTGTTTCTTTCTTCCTAACTGTTTTATCACAAGATTCATGTCTCAGTGAACTGATGGATTTTCCTTCACTTTCCACAATTGGTTTTGCATCAGCACTCTTATCATTGCGTATTCGTTGCTTCAGAGATGCCTTTTCCCACGTTTCTGCTGCTTCCTTCTTTACCACCTTGGCTTCCTTACCCTGTTCTGTATTAGCTGCGTCACCGTGCTTACTAAATTTCAAAGGCAGCTTCAGTGAAGAGTTTAATGCATTATTCATACTTTCTAGGCTAGTCGGAATTGCTTTCTTTCCTTTGTTATGGACTGTATATAAACTATTCTTTGCCTTTGTCCCAGTAAGTCCCTCTTCCTGCGGAATGTCATTCTGTCTCCTCGATATGACTGCTGAATATGCTATTTTATCAGGTTCCCTCTTAATTAGGTTTGGGGATTGTGTCATTGTCTTCCCAATCTCTTTCACTAAATTTGGCTTTAAGTTATTTTGTACCTCATTTTTCTTTGCTTCCGATATCGGTAGGGGTAGTTCTTCGAGGCCCATCAGTTTTGCAATGACATTTGGTATCCTAACCTTTTCGGTCCTGGAACCTCCTTTCGTACCGGACTGTTTGATACTGGTTGAAGTGGACCAATTGTCATCTTTTAAGCTACCTTGTTCCTCGTTGTTAGAAAATTTGCTTACATGTCCAAGGAATTGGGAATCTGGCCTAGAACTTGGACCAGAGCTTAGGGACTGCCTGTTAGAATTGGACTGCAAGGAAGAATTTGAAATCTTGTTAGAACTCACCTTGGGAGCCTTCAACGTTTCTTGGTATGCTAAAGCCATTTGTTTCTGTCTACTTTGATCAGCTTTGATACCCTCTCTGGAAAGACTATTTGAGTAACTTGGGGACCCATCAAAAGAAAACACGGGTTTTGTTAACTTCCACTTATTTACATCAGAGGATGATTCATCTTCTTCTTTACTCTTCAAAGGCTTGATCTGTTTTGCCTTAGAACCAACCATGTAATCTGAAGCATCTTGAAGGCTCATGAGCATCCTCAAAGATTCTTCTAAATCAATGGCCCCTTTCAATAGTTCTCTTCCAATGTCAATAGAGTCCCTGCTATAGCTAAGCCCATTAGAGCAGGCTTCCAGGATCATACTCAAATTCTGAACACCCTTTGATATTTCTCCTATTTGTAGAGGGGACAGAAAAGACAATTGGTCGAGAGAAGGTCCTAGCATGTTACCGTCCGTTCCTCTGAAACTTAAGGATCCATTGCGTAGGATTAGCTTGTTGCCCACCTTGGCATTGCTAAAGGGTTCTATGTTTTGAAGTTTCCCTATGTTGCTAAGCGCAAGAGCAAGCGCCATTGACACATCGATGTTCTGTTCTTTCCTTCTTGTTTCTCCAGCTGGAATGATAGCATTAGAAGCTCCTTCAAAGGAAGGTGATCTATGATGTCTGGTACTATGCCACATCTTTGTGACATCCGGGTTACATATGTTCTTGTTACTCTGCACGAGCACATTTAAATTAGGGAAATTGGTTTAGATCCATGCACTGAATTTAGTGAGGTGTAGAGGTGACTTACGAATTTGCTTGTAGCTGCTTCTCCTGAACCTCGGAAAGACCAATGAGAGTTTCCATCTGAAAGTAAATTAAGTGAAGAATATTATTTGTTGGTTAGGAGTTAAAAGGAGACAGAAAGTTTTAGATAATAGGATGAGTTGAATCTAGAAGATTTTAGTTTCCTATTGTGAATTGTCTAGTGTTCAGATGAGGAGGTATATACAGTCCTTTGCTGATAACGGGGGATTTATCTGCACTAGTTATCCTGAAGATCCCTATTAAGAGAAGAAACCACCCCATGAAGGGGTGAATTATTGGGACTTACAAGGTTTCAGTTTTTGGCTGATATCAGAACATACCGACCTGTATTGGATTGGATTTTGTATTGGTTTGGATTTTGGTTGAACCTGTTCAAAACTACACAATAAAGTCGGCATTGCAAGCTAATATTAGAAAGTTTCGGTCAATTTTGGGTATGTTAAGGCCCAAATGTTGTCACGATTGGTTGGAACATAACAAAATGACCTTTTTTTATTGTTCAAAGTTTTCGACAACTTTAAGCTTGGCCCGTAGGAAGCCTAAACTTCCTTGAAAGAGGCCAAAGTTTGCTAGAACTTTCTAAGTTTTGTCCAAGCTTGCCTAAAGTTGTACTTGAATTGGTATTACTTCCAGTTTCACGTTTGAATTTTTTAAAAGCCTAAATATAGTATGTTGTCTATTACATTATGCCACTATCATGTTAAATTTTACAGAAATCATGCAGTTATGCAGTGAACTATTCGCTGAAACCAACATCAAACTAAATATATGATTTATTTATGAAACTAAAAGTTTAAACAACCATTCTTTTATATTCCACTAATATTTTAACAACTTTCAATTTTTAGTGTAAGTGCAAAAGCTCAATATTCCAAATCATACTTGATCTCCTACTTTGTATGTGGATCACCTGGCCTCCACAAACCAGAACCTCATCTTAATGCATTGTGACCTTAAACTTGATATGACGAGACCTGAAAGATTTTAGTCATTTTTGAGTTGCAATCTCGTTCTCACCCTCTATCCTATGCATGAGTTTGTTGTCTTATGCCCTTAGGCATTTTCAATTTGAGCTAATGCACTTTGGCTGCCTTAGTTTCTTTTGCTAGAATACATATTAACGGCTTATCAACCTTAGGAGCCTGTTTTGCAGCGGAATTTCCCAATGAAATTGGAGTGAAGTTTTGAGGGCACAAAACTGCATTTTGAAACTCCACGGCACTATATCTAACTGTGGAGTGTTGACACAGTTAGGGCATCAACGAGCCGAGCTCCCCCCCACCCCCCCCACCACCACAACCCCCACCCACCCATCATGATACTTCTTGAAGACTGAAATTCTTGATCAATGGAGCAACGATATTACCCATTTTTGTTCAAAAAGATACCAAAGTGGATGACTTATTCCATACTAGAAATAATCGTAGGAAAGCTTAGGTCAATGGTGAATTGTTTGTCATTCTGAATTGATGATCACTTATTCCCGAACACATAATGGCTTTCGTCAGCGGTTACCACTATTCTAAGCCAGCACCCCCAGCTCGTGCTCTTTAAGAAAATATCAAGCTCGAGATTGGGACAACCATAAAACTTGATCCCAAGCTCGGCTCTCTATATTATAATATTCACAAGCTCAGCTCGAATTGCCAGCAACCAATTAAAATAAGAAAGCTAGATGGGCTTCAATTATATGCCAACTTAAGTTAAAATTGAAAGATTTTCATTCATACATATTTAATATATAAGACAACACTTTATTGTTTTATTTCAACCCTCAGTCCCTTATTCTTCCTCAATTGTCAGCCACCTCTATCACAGGTGAGAGCGTAACCTTGGATGATTTAAACGATAAGATAGTAGTTAAAGGAGCCACTAGGCTAGAGATAGGCATAATGGCCATGGATTAAAGTTTTAACGAAGGATATACTTTTGTCAATGTGATAGAGGACACGACCCTTAAAAGAGCTGAATGTAAGAAAAATGATTCGAACAGCCGTCCCAAATCTTCATACACCTCGTCTTCTTTAGGCTACTCAAGTTCACATAGCCCCATAAAGCTAGCATTTGAGAGTAATCTAATTGTGCATCTATGTTGCATGAATATGGGCTTTGATATGGTAAAAGACTAGACACGAATACATGATGCATACATTTTCAAATAGGTATAAGATAGTCATCTATGTTGCATGCGTACGGACATAGATACGAATGCGGAAACGATATACATACAAACACCATTTTCCTTTAGGCTACTCAAGTTCACATAGCCCCATAAATCTAGCATTTGAGAGTAATCTAATTGTGCATCTATGTTGCATGAATATGGGCTCTGATGTGGTAAAAGACATGACACGAATACATGTTACATACATTTTCAAATAGGTATAAGATAGTCACCTATGTTGCATGCGTACGGACATAGATACGAATACGGAAACGATATACCTACGAACAGCATTTTCCTGAGTCCATGCAACATACTTGATTATCAAACTGGAAAAATAATACTAGAAGATTTTCAAAGTAGGGAGATTGACATTGAAATCTATCAGGTAATTGTATTATAGATACCAGAACCAGAACTATACAAGCTTATCCAACACATGGGTACTTTGTGTACACGAATATGTACATGGATATGTACACGGATACGGATAAGGACACGATACGTATAGATAAATATTTAGTCCCCTGTGCTGCACAAATACGGACGCAAATATGGTATGCACATGATATGGATATGGACACCGTTTTCCTGTGTCCGTGCAACATAGCTGGTACTAGGCAAGGTTCAGAACCTCTGTTTCAAACCCTTTCTATGAGTGTTAGTTTTGTCGGTTTCGGGGTGTTCGATTGTTTGAAATGGTCGTTTTCCATAGTTTTGGTTGTTTCAGTGGATAAAGGTAAAATTGGAAAGGGAGTAGAATGGTAACCTATGACAAAAAAATTTTCTTCTAATATTATGTTTGATAGATGTTTAAGCGTGGTGATTAAGGTTAGTTTTCTTTTTCCACTTAAAGTTTACTAGTTTTACCCAATACAACTAGTGGCAGAACATATAAGTTTATAACCCTATACCGGCCTTGGTAATAGTTTTGGCCCATTTTATTTGATTAATCTGTAAATTTATATTATTGAAGCTGTGCACATATTATACGACTTGTAATACTGGTTTAATATGAACTTCTCTCTGCTTATACTACTGGTACTGACTACGGTATCAGTCCGTATTATAACTTTGTGGTTAAACCTTAAATGTTGACCAAATTCATATGCTTTGGTCCAATTATGCAAGTATAATGGTTTTTATACCGCATTACTTTTGAGGCGTACATTCAAAAATAAAATAAAATTAAATTCCCTCCGACTTTAGAAACTATACCAAAGATTAGGGGTGAGCATTATTCGGTTTTAAACCGAAAATCGAACCTAACCGAACCGAATAAAAGATTCGGTTCGGTTTAAAAATAGTTCGGTTTCGGTTATACAAAAAAACTTTATTCGGTTTCGGTTTCGGCCCAAAACCGAAAACCGAATAAGAATTATATAATTATGTAAATACTCTGAATTTTATGCATATTTTGTGATTAAAAGTTTGTATATTTTGAAAACAACAATTCTATGTATATGTTTTGAAGCTTTTTTTTTGCTCGAACCTTGCCGGCCCCTCCGGATGTCCGCTCTAATACCACTAGGCTAGAGAGCTCGGACTATATGTTTTGAAGCTCAACGTTGATAATTTAACAACTAGTTTAACTTTGTGTGCAACTTTAAAATACAACAAATGTGTGTATAAAAATTATCATTTTAATATAATGTAACCACGATACCAACTTTGGACCTGACCCATTAAATAATACAATATTTAACTGAACAAACCGAATTGCTTATTCGGTTTCGATTTTGGTTTTTTAGAATTTCGTTTATTCGGTTTTGACTATTTCGGTTCGGTTGTAACCGAATAAACCGAACGTTCACCCTACCAAAGATTGCTAATCACCTGTTTCGATTCCATTGTGCAATGGTTATGGTGGTTATGTCCCATTACTGTTGAGTCTTCTTTAGCTTCATAACTTCTATTTTAGAAACTATAGTGAAGCTTTTGCTAATTACCTGTTTGTATCAGCTGCCGAAGATACTACCACCTCCGAATGAAGAACTGGAGTAGAAGAAACTTACTGCCATTGGAGGGCGCCTGGGCCGAACTCTGCTCTGGACTCGCCATGCCCATCTGCTCCTTGCGCAAGCGGAGGTCGTCCAGTAACTTCTGCGCTAACTCTGATCTCTTCGCCATTTGTCTCGCCCTTCTTTGAACTCCGGCTAGCGTCGCAGAACCCCCTCAGGCCTTCACATTTTAGATGGAGTGGATGTTTCTTTCCATTAAGTTGCTGGGTATCTCTCCCTCGTCTTCTTCTCCTGCTTTTAGTGTCATTCCGGGTGTGAGGTGGTCTGTCCCCTTCAGATTTTATTGGTTGGCATTCTTCTTCTCATTAACCTCGGGAAGTTTGACGTGAAAGCTATTTCTGGTGCACCGGTTGTATGATTCTCTGACTTCCACCCCATTCTAAGCAAAGCAAGGTTTTGGCTTCTTCCAGTCAAGTGAGGGTCATTTCTGCGCCGGGCCATGAGAGCTATGTATGGGGCCCCACTTATTCTAATGGCCGTCTCTATCAGTTCTTTTTATGGTGGTAAGTCTTGTTACTAAAGATGGAAGATCACTCGATAGGTGTTGGCAAAGTTCAGGGAGAGCATGACTCTTTGAGCGCGTGTTCATATTCTGTGATGCTTGTTTTCTTCTTAGGTCTTAAATTCTTCGTAGCCTGGGGTAGAATGACACTTGATCGTCTAGGTTTTATGGCATGGACCTTTCATGATTGTAGCTGCACAAATGGGTCCAAAACGGACTAAACCAGCCCATGCCTTATTTTTTGGGGACTTTGAGGGTTCGACCGAATCTTTTATATTTATATTTTAGATACTTTTTAAGTTGAGTTAATTACTGTTTAGACCCTAGATTTTATACCAGTTTATAGCCTATGTCCTGACATGTCCAATTGTCAAGTTTAGAGCATGAGTTTTTATTATTTTCCCATTATACGCTCTCTCCTATGCATAACAATAATTTTCTTCTATTTAGGCATTGGAGGATATAATAGGAAAAAGAAAACAGAAAACAAAAACCCAAACTTTTCAATTGGACATGTCAGGTTCTAAACTCTATGTTGGTATAAAATTCAGGTCTAAATCCTAATTAGCCTTTTTTAGTTTGATTAGGTTTCTGATTGGGATGGATTTTGTTTTTATTTTTACAATTATCTTTTAGATACTTTCCTATTTTGTTTAAATTTATTTCTTAGGGCCTAAAGTTAGCTATGTAGGAGAGGTTATGTAAGTTTTGACGAATAAATTTGATACGAGAGTTTTTCCATGAGAGTTTTATCTATTCTTCCTGAATTGAGATGTTAGTCTTCAATATCTTAGTATTGTTGGTTTAATGATTAGCTTTTCCGTGCTGTCAAATATGGAACCAACATAGTCGCTTACGCAAGATCGACATAAAAACTTGGGTAAATTGCAAAAAATTCTCGTTAGATTGTCGCCTTTTGCATAGAAATATCTATTAGAAAATTTAAGCAGTTTGTACCTTCTTAGATTTTTCGCGCGAACAAAAAAATCTCTTACCATCTATTAGCCGTTAGAAATGGCCGTTCAGGACGTTTAAAAAAGAAGCAGCTAAACTACCCTCCCCCTTCCATATCAGCCCCTCCTCCTTTTCCCTCCGTTGGGCAGGCCTTGCCTCTGCCAACCCCCGGAACCCCCCCTCCGCGTCTCCTCCCTGCCCCCCTCCTCCTCCCCGCGTCTCCTCCCCACCCCCCTCCTCCTCCCTGCCTCGCCTCGGCCAACCCCCGAACCCCCCTCCGCGTCTCCTCTCCGCCCCCCTCCTCCTCCCCGCCCCCTCCACCTCCTCACCGCGTCTCCTCCCCGCCTCCCTCCACCCCGTCTCGGCCAACCCCCCGAACCCCCCCCCCCCCCCCCCCCCCCCCCCTCCTCTGCGTCTCCTCTCCGCCCCCATCCTCCTCCTTCCCGCACCACCGGAGAGAGAGAGAAGGGGGGGGGGGGGGGGGGGGGGGGGGGGGGAGGAAGTGGGAGATGGGTAAAATGGTCATTACATATCAAACTTAACACCAGTTAACAGAAAGGGGACCTAATGAGCAGATTTCATACTTTAATGAATTTTAAGAGCTTGGGATCTTTCTATGTAAAAGACGGCAATCTAACGAGAAATTTTTTGCACTTTATCCAAAAAACTTTTGTCAATTGTCTATGGTGCTCTCCTATGCTCCTTGACAGGACAAGCCTTATATGATGATGATGATGACAGCTTGTTTTACGCTTAGCCTATATATACTGAATAGTACAGTGATTAGGAGGGTGGTGGTTAGACTTGGTTCTAGTTTATAAGAGTGCTTCAACTCTGTGGAGTGTCTTCCTATGGACTAATTGATTAACATTTAGGTCAAGGTGTGTTGTGGGCTTGGTGGTCCCGTAAACTGGTCCGGTCGAATCTGGGCTGGGCTAGCTCAGGCCTGGTCAATGCTCAGGGCCGGCCAGCTCACCCAACCGGGCCGGACTGGTTTTGTTCATCCAGGCCCGGATTGAACCTGCAAGCTCAGCGAATTCAAAGCTGCTGCATTCTTATGCTGTTTGTGTTTTTTTTCAAATTTCATTTAAACTAAAAGCTTTGGTCGTCAAAATTAAAAAAAATCTGCATAAATGAGAGAAACTTTGATGTCACAAATCCTAAAAATCTTGCATGTTTCATCAGGATTCAATGAAACAACCACCATGCTGGCCATCCATCTCTATATGAAAGATAAGAAAGCAAGAAAGAAGAAAGCAGAAGAGAACAGGGGTTGCAGTTCTCTATACTCTATGTTCACGGGAGAGGAATGATGTACTATTAATTTGTTCTCATGTGCGGGGAAGTAATTTGTCAACAAAGAAAAATAATAAAATTAAACTACCAGCAAAGGTGAATTCAGTTTGCAACAATGAATCCTGAGTTGGCAAATTAAGTAGCTCATTTGCACAACCTAAAGGAAGTTGCTGTTTTTTTTTTTTTAAATTTTTTTTTATTTATAGAAATAGTACTTTGATAGATTTTGAGAGCATGTGGTATATATGTGGTTTTGGATGTGGGAAGGAACTGTTAGAGCATCAGAGTAGTTGGAACTCTTCAATGCAATTTGGAACCCAAAATTTCGAAAAAAAGGTAAATGTAGAAAGGGTTGGGTTTGTATGAGAATAGTAGGAAATGATAAAGTTAGCTCTGGTCCCAAAAATTATGTGGTCAAAAATTAATGTAGGAGAAAAATAATGTAAAATCTAGAATCTAGAAAATTGGACTCCAATTGAGACTTACTATTCTACGAAATGAGTTCCTACAATCTAGAATGTAGAAATTGGGAGACTCAACCTATAGCTCCCATGGGTGGGATGAGACCAAAAATCTAGAAATTGAAACTAGGGATGAGACTTACTATTCTACAAAATGAGCTCCTACATTTTGAATCTGGAATCTAGAATGTGTGATGGGCCTTACTAATGATGTTTTTAGAGCATCATCTTGAGGTCCAATATTTAAAAAAGAAATAAAGATAAATGTAGAATGGGTTGGACTTGCATGAGAATAGTAGGAAATGATAAGTGAGCTTCGGTCCCAAAGTTTGTGTGGTCAAAAATTAATGTGGAAAAATAATAATGTAAAATCTAAAATATAGAAAGTGGGGTCGAAAATGAAGCTTACTATTTTACAAAATGAGTTACTACAATCTAGAATCTAGAAATTGGTTGGTCCAAGCTTTGGGTTCTATGGGTGGGATGAGACCGAAAATCTGAAAATTGGGATCGGTATTCAACCAAATGAGCTTCAAATTTCTGAATCTAGATATTGGGACCGAGGATGAGCATTATTAATGATGCTCTTATGACGTCACTTTTAAAAAACATGATGTATTAAACTGCTGATGTTAAATATCATTTAAAAGGGCCGAACTCATCAGAAGAACAATGGATTGAGTCACGAGGGAGTATCATTGCTTCTATTTTATAAAAATGGTAGGAGTTGGTGGTAGTGAGATATGCAATGTAGCATGCACAAATTTTCGTACATAATGTCGGGCATCTAAAAAAAATCATTTAGAAGGCTGGATATTTAGGCTAAGTAAGAAAGGTCCTAATTATCTCAAAAAGATGATTTCTATAAACATACCATGGGCCTTTATTTTATCAAAGTCCAAGTACTCGGTTCAAATAATCTGATATCGACCTTGAGGTTGTCACACTGTAGGTAATTATTTTTTATGCAATTATCATTTCATACGGGCAATGTAATGTTATGCATCATAATTTTTTATTCCAATTTTTAACAATACTTCTACACGGGCCGACGGAGAGAACCGACGGACAAACCGTATGCCATATGTCGACCCTCCATTGGTCGGATCTGTGTGACTGACGCCAGACGCTTGATGGAAACGAATTGACTAATAGAAAACCAATACGTGGCACACAATTTTTCTGTCAGTTTTCCGCCGGTTCGTTTAGAGTTTCTTAAATTTTTTGTAAAGCCAATCATAAGATATGGGTATATGCCACATAATAAGGAATTTGGAATTGGAAATCATATTGCATAACATTATTGGTTTAGAATACACATGAAGAAATGGTCTCGTTTCCTCCCATTTGGCTCCTTATAAGAGGCATTGTACCAATGCATCACTTCACTACAAAGAGATGGCAATGGAGCTAATTCTCCTAGTGCTCTCTCCTCTGATCATAGCCCTAGTCTTCTTCCTCGGCTTTAGATTTAGTGAGAAGGTGAGAAGGAAGTGGCTGGCAATGGCAAGGCTCTCAACCTCCCTCCGGGAACACTCGGAGGATGGCCTCTCATTGGCGACACCATACATTTCATGCACCCACACTCCTCAGCTTCCCTGAGTGCTTTCGTGGACCAACATATTGACTAGTTCGTACTTTCTACTCTTTTATACCAAATATTATCCATCTCCGACTTTAAATAGCAACATGTGTTCTACTTATTTAACATAAGAACACTGCTATTTTGTCCGCGGTTTGACAAACCACGGGTATGACTGTATTGGCTCCCGGCCTGAATTTTAGAAGGGCCAATAGTTGGTAGCCACGTGGAGCTGCAGTCACGTCCGCAATCACAAACCGCGGATAAAATATCATTTTCCTTAACATAAACATGTGAAACTAAGTTATGGTTAGTTATCTTCATCACTTCATGACATGCGACAGGTATGGAAGGATCGTCAAGATGAACCTTCTGGGGAAGCCGACGATCGTGTCAGCTGACCCGGAGTTCATGGGTAGGTGGTCAATGCTGGCGCTGCCCGGCGAGCATCAAGGAGATCATGGGCAGGTGGTCAATGCTGGCGCTGACAGGCGACCTGCACAGGGAGCTGAGGTCCATAGCCGTGAGCTTCATGAGCAATGCAAAGCTCCGCACCTACTTTGTTAAGGACATTGACGTACAGGCAGCCAACTTTCTTCAGGCCTGGAAGGAGGACTGCGCCTTCTCTGCTCAAGAGGAAGGGAAGAAGGTGCATATGGAATATTTTTATTTTTTTTAATTTCATAACATCCATTATACATGGATGCTGCTATTTTGCCCGCGGTCTGTGATGGCAGGTTGTGACCGCAGACCAAAGTGTTACTGTTCCATTAGTAGGAATTCCGGTGATGGGCCCAAACAAATAGGAGAGAGAGTGCAATGGGATTTGGCCACTTAGCATGTGGTCACATCCGGCAGTCACAGACTGCGGACAAGATATTATTTTCAATTATATATTCACCAAGTTAATGTACATAACATACATAATTCAACTAGTAATTAATTACTGTTGCTGATACATTTATGTGTATATATATAAATATGAACGGTTGCAGTTTGCGTTCAATCTAATGGTGAAGAACCTGATGAGCATACGCCAGAAACCGAGCAACCGAGGAAAGAGTACACCAACTTCATGAAGGGGATGGCTTCCATCCCTTTGAACCTGCCTGGAACAGCTTACAGGAAGGCCTTGCAAGTATATATTGCCAATGTTTAACTTTATGTTCTCGAAAGTAAAATTTTAGTAAATATTTCTATTCAAAATATAGAAACTAGTATATACCTCCACTAATATTTTAAAAAAATAAAAATACCAACATTATTTTGTACCGACCAGTTGAAAATATAAGATATACTCCCACTGTTTAACCGAGATTTTGATTGTTTCGTATAAAACGAGGGTATCTCTTAGTCTTTTAAATAGTGGGGATATATGTTAGTTTTCATATTTTGAATGGGAACATTTGTTGAATTTTTTTTCCAAAAATTATATATATATATATATATATATATATATATATATATATATATATATATATATATGGGTCGTTCTACCATACATCCCCTGGAAATGGATGTATCGATACATCCGAAATCTGGACCATTGGATGTTGATCCAATGGTTCGGATTGAATAATAGAGTAGAAATATCATTTAATGCTGATTTAGACTTTTGACCTGTTGGTAACTTGCTTTAGCAGGTCACTCTTCACTTTAATTTTTTCAATGAACACCCTAAATTAACTCATATTTACTCTCTTTCGTCCATCCAATTTAATATTTCGTAATTTTTTTTTGGTTACAGGCCGTCGTGGTGGTGGTGTTGGTGGTTGTGGTGGAAAGAGAAACGGAGATGAAGAAGGAAATAAGAATCGGTCCGGATCGCGTCGAACGTCGTCGAGCCCTCCTAGAACAACGAGGAGTACCAGCTGCGCCGAGAAGAATCGGTCCGGTTCGCGTCGGACGTCGTCGAAACCTCCTCGAACAAGAAGAAGTACCAGCGGCGCCGCTCTAATTTTACTGTCCATGCCATTGTCAGAAATCTTATTTTTCATCTAATAATTTAATATTTTGTTAATAAAGCTACATGTCATGGTGGTGGTGGTGAACTGAGGAAACCTGCTTCTGAGGTCGGACGGATCATCTGCTCACATATTTAAAAAAAAAATCTGTATTGATCGGACGAAATATTTTTTACTTTTCTAATGATAATATTTTCGAAGAGAATATTTTTTTTGGACGGTGAATGGCCATTCTCTTTGCTTTTAATACGGAGAATGGCCATTCTCTTTGCTTTTAACACGACGAATGGACGGAGAATGGCCATTCTCTTTGCTTTTAACACGGCGAATGGACGGAGAATGGCCGTTCTCTTTGCTTTTAACACGGAGAATGGCCATTCTCCGTTCCTTTAACATGGAGAATGGCCATTCTCCGTTCTTTGAAAACGGAGAATGGACACTCTCTGTGCTTTTAACAAAGTATGGTACATTTAGGACTGGAAATGTTCAAGTATCTCATATTTTTTTCACCAAATATTTACAGTATTTTTAATATCATTTACCATAGTACATTCATTTAATATTAAATTATTTTCAAGAAAATCCGAATATCATTTTATCAGGCTTCCACCGTATGGCTGCACAAAATTTCTTGCGAGTGTTTGAATATAATTAACCTACTATCAAAGAGAATTTTTCTTACATTACATTATGCATTACACTGGCATCGACTTCATACTGATGGCATCGATGTACTGATGGCAATAACAAAGGCTGAACAGGCAGGATTACAATTATGCTTCAGCAATAACAAGGGATGAACAGGCAGGATTACAATTTTGCTTCAGCAATAACAAGGGATGAACAGGCACTGGCATCGAATTCATACTGATGGCATCGATGTAATAATTTTTTACAGAAAGCAAAACATATTACAATTAAATAAAGTTTTAGTGATCCCAGGAATGCATCCGTAATGAGGCCACCTGTAAATCCTAGGAATGCACCCAGGACTCATGAAATCTGTGATGGACATCTGCAAATCAAAAGAATACACCAAAATATCAATATCATCTATGAAGGCCAACTGCCAACCAAATAAATGCTTCAACCAAAAAATCATAATCAAATTAAGTATACTTCATTCCAAGTCCAATAAACTGCATAATTCACGTTACAGTAATCTGTCCAATCCACGTTAGTAATTCAACATAGAACCTGCATAATTCACAATACAATAATCCATATAAATATCAGACCTACTCTAAATTCAAGACCTTATTACATTTTTAAAACAAATTACGAACTATGCACTTAGTACAAGCGAAAAGTTTAGTCTTACAATATTTCAAACACAAAATTTAGTTTGACCGTCATGACCAACAAATATTCAGAACCATATTACAAGTCAAATATTACTTCCAAATTGAAATAAAAGATTCAAAACTCAAAAGATGAATCTTCATAGCCATCTTCATCTTCTTCTTCTTGTTTCTTTTTTTTTCTTCTTCTTCTTTCTCAAAATATCCTTCACCTACACCTTGAGGGGCGGATTAAGAAAAATTATAGTCAGTATGGACTCACTGTATATGTAGAAATGACATCCAGAAACATAAATAGAAGTATCAAAGTGATGGCTAGCATTAAAGTGTCAATGTGCACAGTGTGTATTTTTACATAAGAGTTTGGGCTAGTCCCATTTACCTTCTTCATGAGGGAAGGAAAATCTTATTCTTGGTCAGCAAATTCAACCTATATCTGGTTAATCTTATCCAGAATCAATTTCTGGTTGTCGGATATAGTCTTCATCTCTTTGAAGACATTCTCAAAGTTTGCAGCAACAAAATTGTATAGATCATCAACCCTGTCCTTAGTGTTTTTGATTCCATAAGTTGATGATTTTCCAGATGTTGATGGTTTGCTTGCAGCTGCTGTCCGTTTTCCAAACATTCGAGTGAAGGTTAGTTTTCTCATGGGGCCTTTGTTTTTAATATAAACATCCCCTGCTAAGCTTGGGACAGAATGTTTATTAGCCATCGAGCATACAAATCCTCCGAAAGGGAGAGCTGTCCTTGCAGTTGGTTTGACCACGAGATGCATCATTCTACTGAACATGTAGGAACCTATATCCATCCTTTTTTTCTTTCCCATATAATAAAGAAATTTTACTCTCTCGGGATGGATGGAAAACTCATGTCCAGTAGGGTTGAGTGTTTGAGATACGTAGGCATGCAACAATTTATACAAAGTTTTTAATTGATCTTTGTATACATTTTGAGGGGTCTTGGCACCCATTGAAACACCTGTAATCTCATGAATTGCATCCGTCATGGAAATATTATCAATATCTTTCATATCAAACTCAAGAACTGGATCAAATCCATAAAATTCGTTGATGACAGCAGCATTTACCCTAATCAGTTTTCCTCTCAGAAACACCAGTTGTTGATCCTCTTTTTTTTTTTTTAATTTCAGCCGGAAGATTTGAGTAAAATTCTCTTACTATTGTTTGGGAGATTTTCTCAAGACAGGATTTGTTCAGTTTTTCCAATTGATAGAATTTCAATATATCCAGGAAAGCTTCGTCTTCGACATCATCCATCTTAATTGATCTTTCAGGCATAACAACCTTTTTCTTGAAATATTTAATGTAAATCTTCTTAGATTTAGAGTCTTTAAATTTTTTTACCTCCTCTCCAGCCTGGGACTTATTTGATGATTGCTCTTCCTCTTCATTTTCCTCTTCTGATGAGGATTCAAAATCCTCAGAGTACGCTGATGACTCTGTATCCGTTGCCACCTTAGCCTTCGTTTGAGTACGCCTTCGATCTTCATAAGTTGAGTCTTCCGACGACTCTGTATCGAAGATAGATTTTCCGGTCTTTGTCGAGCAATGAGTTTTTTTAGCCTTTTTTGCACGTGGCTTGGCTGCCGCCTCCGCTTTTATCGTCGCTCCCGCCGCCGCTGCCCTTTCGGCCTCTGCCCTAGCGACCATAATCTTGGTTTTCGCCGCCCTTACAAGTTCTGCCCTTCGGGCCTGTATCGCATCCCTTTGTGGATCCTTCTCCTTCGGCGACGGTCGTTGTTTCTTCGGCGGCATTTTGATTAGAAGAGGGTTTGGGAGAGGGTTTGGGAGAAGGAAGAGGGTTTGAGAGAAGAAGAGGAAAAATTCGACCGTCTTATATGACCTTGGGAAGTGAAAAAAATTAGAATAGTTTTGAGTCTTAAATTAAATTTAGCCTAAATTTATTACTATTATTACTAGTATAAGACGGTCGAATTTATTACTATTAAATTTAAAAAACTACTTTCCAAAATTAAATTTATTACTATTATTACTAGTATATATCCATGTGAAATCACTACATAAACCTTTGGGATTTTGAGACCCTAATTTTAAAAACTACTTTCCAAAATTAAATTTATTACTATTATTACTAGTATATATCCACGTGTTCCGTATAAATTATTGAAAAATTTGGCAGAAAAAACGTGGTGGAAACATGTTTATTTAAAAAAATTTGACAACATATTTAAGAATGTGAAGTTTAATCTCAATATTTCCATTTTTCGAATATTTGATTAAATTTTTGAAAATAAGAAGACTATGTACTTGAAAAGAGTAAAATTGAAACACTCAAAGTTGTCCTCTATTTTACTTTGTAATCATATTTAAGATGGATTTGACGGCAAGATTGACGCTGGCAGCATAATCAATTCTATGACGTAACAAGTCATTTATGGGGATATCGTCGTTGATATATGGATTTGACGTAACAAGATTTGTTAATTGTATAAAGAGCAATGCTATAGTTAGCAAATGGGTGTAAGTTGTAAGAAGGTTGTAAAAGTTTGATTGTAGCCGAAACCAAATTGAGTTAACAAAATATTATATTTCATTAAATCCCAGCTTCGTCGTCGGAACATTCTCCGGCGAAGTATACAAGAGGAGGACAAAAAACTGTAAAAAACGAAAAAAAGAGGTCTACCCCTCACTGGCCTCGCGGAGGATCTCCGCAAAGTCCTGCAGGGTGCGCACACCCGCCCTATGGCACAGGCGGCGAAACGCTTCCCTCTTCTCCAGAGAATTCCGTTCCTCCGGAGTGATCGGCAACAGGTCAAAGTTGGACGCCGGATGAAGAGGTCGAACGATGACCTCCAGTGTCAACCCGCAGGAGGTCAGGAAGTCCGCAGCCGCTGCCATCCAGTCATGGGCCGGAGGAGGCGTAGAGGGTGCTCCATACGAAGAGGCTCGACGACGACTGGAAGAAGACTCTGGCAATGGTTCCCAACCAGATGATCTTTTTGGTGCCATGTTAAATGTGCAACCTACTCAGTTGAATGGTGACCCCTATGTATATATATATATATACGTTCCTAACCGACTCTTCTTATTCCTTATTGGAAGTTGGAGATATTCAATTTCTTATTCTTCATTGGAAGTTGGGGATATAATGCTACAGTTACAACCAAATGCTTACAACACTCTTAGTTGGTTGTGCTGTTTGGCTTTTACATGGAAGGCCTAGGTTCGAGTCTGGTGTTTGGGTTCTGTAGAATTTTTCTATTGTTAACATTTTTTGGGTGCTATTATATGCTTTTAACTTAGTATGGAACAATTTTTGGGACTGTTAATGGCCATTTTCCGTTCCTCTAACACGGAGAATGGTACATTTAGGACGGAGAATGGTACATTTAGGACGGCGAATGGTACATTTAGGACGGAGAATGGTAAATGTAGGACGGAGAATGATACATGTAGGACGGAGAATGGTACATTTAGGACGGAGAATGGTACATTTAGGACGGCGAATGGTACATTTAGGACGGAGAATGGTAAATGTAGGACGGAGAATGATACATGTAGGACGGAGAATGGTACATTTAGGACGGAGAATGGTACATTTAGGACGGAAGTAGGACGGAGAATGATACATGTAGGACGGAGAACGGTACATATAAGACGGAGAATGGTTCATTTAGGACGGAGAATGGTACATTTGAGACTGTTCTGTAGGGTTGTGAATTTTAAATAGTTTGGCTGTTTAGTTTTGTTTTGAATCTATATAAATTGGTTTTGAAGGCTGGTGAAGATGAATTAGTTTGGCTGTATAGTTAATAGATTTTAAAGGGTTGTGAAAAAGAAACCAATGTTTTCGTATCGATCACCATTAATTATGGTGAATTGGCACTGATACCACTAATATGTGTAGAATTTGCACCGCCAGAATTTATTTTGAATAAGGTAAAATCTGTGTTGGAAAATGTCGAAATCTCTTGGATATGATTACACTGAGATGTTGTATTAATGGTAAAATCTGTGTTGGGAAATGTCGAAATCTCAGAAGTGAGCCGTCTTAGGCGTCATTATATCACAGTCCATTTTATTTATAAAAAAAATTACTTCCTCCGTCCTAAAAATATAGTCTCACTTTCCTTTTTGGTTTGTCTCATATAATAGCCCATTTCTTTTTATATAATGGATGTTTGTGGAGTAATTTACAATTTTAGCCTGATTTAAACTGCAATTATATCAAGTTAAACTCTACAATTCTCTATGCATTTAAGAGTTGCATTTTGAAAATATACTTGATCTTTATTGATGGATACTGAAAAGACACTTTAGTTTATATAATTTGCCAAAATATTGCCTCCAAAGTTTAATTTACATAGTAGAATGTGATGGCATTAAATAAACCCAATTAGAGATTTAATGGCATTCATTAACCCAATTAGAGATCACAATAAGTACAAAACGTTCATGCAAAATTCAAAACTTCTATGAGGGGCAAATTGGAGAGATTTTGTTTTGTTGCACATATTAATTGAATTTTCTTAATCTTGGTGAAAATAGAAATAAGACTATATTTTTGGGACGGAGGGAGTAATCATGTAAAAAATTATTGACAAAAGTAAAATTTTGTCAAAATGGAGAATCGAACTCATAAAAAATATCTTGTATGTAGACTAGTGAAAAATATAAAAAAATGCATGCATGCTAATGTTTTCACCATTCACCCCAGGAATGATTGATGGTTTCTAAATCATTATACATCTCGTATCCAGGTTCACCTGGGACTGGGATTACATCATCAAAGGGTTTTTTAAACGTCTGTATTAAATAACAAATTTTCCAGAGTTCGTCGTCGAAGTGCACGCTGAAGCACCCACGTATGTCGAGCACGCGAAGACCCTTGCAGTTGCATATGATAGATCGCAGCGTGTCTCCATTGAACATGCCGAATCCCATATGTAGTTGCTCGAGACGCGGCATCGAATCAGCCACGGCCTTTCCCTCCGTCTCGTTTTCCGTGTCCTACACGAATCTGTTCCTGAGCATAAAATCTGGAGGGGGCATGTTCCTACTCAGCTTGACCAGACGATTGCAATAGTTTTCGGCGTTTAAGATTCCAGTCGACGTGATATAGAGGCAGTAGCTAATGTCGAGTTCTTCCAGCAGCGGGAGAAACTCCAAGTGTCTCACGAAAGTTTCATCACTCACGTCGCACTTCGGAATGCGCAGCACCCTTAGTAATTTCTCACTGTATTATAAAAATGGGAAAACATCAATAGAAATTAACAAAAGTATACGTAAAATTTTGTAATAGAAAAAATAAAGTATTAGAATAACACCAAATAAAATTTTGTACTGGCCTTAAACATGCAAAACAGAAGGCTGCTTCGTCGAGCTTGTACGCGGAGAAGGACCCTAGATATCCTCCACTGCGAGCCACGAGCTTCATTACGGTCAAACTAATCTCAGCGGTTTGCTGGGTCCTCCGGCACCACTGTACCAAGTCGACTTTAGACCAATAGTCTAAGGGACCGTTGAGTGCCTTCCACCACAAACGGCAAACTGGGGCCACGTTGCACATTACCTCGTCCGTCGGCATCCCCGACAGTACCAGTATCATCGAGAGAATCTCGGTAGGGATGACGGCCCATCCGCTGCAGTTGATCTTGCTCCTCTCCATTGCGACTGTTCTTCTTCTTCTCTCATTTGTTTCTCTCTAGTCGGATGGGTTCTCTTCTTTGGAAAAGGCTATTTAACCCCTCGTTTAGGGGGGTGTAACTCGCTCGTGGAAGGGTGTGACCGAACAAGGCACGAATCTATTGGGAAATAACGGTAATGCCACTGTATTAATATTAGCAATTAGTCGTTTGGGCTCCCAACATATTTGGGTGATGCCATCTCCCATTATGTGGCATCTGACATGGCAGATGACATAACAGCTGACATGGCAAATTTTAACCCCAAAAATTAATTACCCAAATTATTTTAATGTTAATGTTAATGTTAATGTTAATGTTAATGTCAATATTAATATTAATGTTAATGTTAATATTAATATTAATATTAATATTAATGTTAATATTAATGTTAATTTTAATATTAATTAATGTTAATTTAATATTAAATTATTTATTTACTATTAATGTTAATTTTAATATTAAATTTTGCCATGTCAGCTGTCATGTTAGCAACCATGTCATATGCCACATAATGGAAGATGGTATCACCCAAATTTTTTGGGAGCAAATAGCATTTTCGTAATATTAGTTTTAATTATATTGTAAATTTTAAATTAACAGAAAAGCCAATGTAGATTTAATATTAATGCTACTGTTAAATTTTCTCGATCATACCTCGATACTTACGATTGTCGACCGAGTTACCGTCTTCATCATTGTCAAGTTTTCATCCGAATCATCGTCCTCGCTGGGGCGTGATGCCGCACGAGCCTGAAGTTGCGCTCGTGCAAGGCAAGATAACAGATTCACAATAGTGTTTATAGCTCAAATTGATAACATAAGCAGCAGAAGGAAAATGTAGTATACAACAAGAATCTCTTTTATTGATAATGAACTGAAGGTTACAATGGCTCTGAATAGCCCAACTTAACATGCCAATTGGCTACAATGCTCATGATCTCTCTAGCTCACAAAGGAGTACATTGTTCCATATATTATGTCTCTTTATAGCCAACAAGTAGTCTTCGGCTGAACATCTCCGTGTCGCAAGTCCGAACGCCAATGCGGTAGCTCCTCTTGAACGCTAAGGACTCTATGTCTCGGCACGTCCAAGCCGAGCCCCGTCTCGAGCCGAACATATCCTGAACTTGTCCACTACCGTGTCCCTGCGGCAGATACAGTTAGACATAATCTTAACATAAACATAGTGATCGTGCTCATCTATGTCCCATTTCGCCTAGCCTGCAAGGTTAGAACTTTACATAAGAAATCATATCATTTCACTCAACCAACCAACCGTAAACTTAAACATATGCATAAGGGTGGCAGGCCCTGCGCCTGCACCTAGCGCTAATCTCAGCCCACCGGCCCTATCTATATGAAGGTCACGGTGTTTCGTACCGTAATGCATCTTTGGCATCCTTATGTGTAAGACTATGATCGCTTCGATACGGGATTCTAGCCTAATATCCGAAGGATCCCAAACTTACTGATATCATAGCTTATCACAACACTGGATGGTCGCAACCCGTCCTAATGATGTGCACCATAAATACCATACATAATTTCCTCCTTTGAACTACTCGGTTGAATTAAGATGATGTGCACCTATCGGTCAACACATTATCGATTTACCTAGGAAGGGGGTCGAGAAGAGGAGGGTCAGCCACTCACCTTGAGTTTACTACAGGCGAGAGAATGGATCTTAATTCAACTGTTCCCGTTCGATCGAGTCAATCGATCCTGACCTATCGGTCCCGATCGAATCGATAGCGACAGTGTTCCTTTCTCGCGCACCCCGTGGACGGAGTACGGGGCACGATGTAGGAACGGGGCACTATAGCTATAGACTAAGATGTCGTCTATGAACACTATCACGAACTGATCCAAATAGTGCATGAAGATACGATTCATGGGGTCCATGAATACGGCTGGCACATTGGTCGCTCCAAATGGCATAACAAGGAAATCCCAATGTCCATACCTCGATCTGAATGATGTCTTCGGGATGACTTGCTCTCTGACTCGGATCTGATGGTACCCTCATGACCGCAAGTCAATATTCGAGAATACAGCCGCTCCCTTGAGCTGATCAAATAAGACATCAATGTACGATAATCAACACATAATCTTGACGTACCATCCTTCTTCTTCACAAGAAGCATCGGTGCTCTCCAAGGCGATCCACTAGCACGAATGAATCCTTTGGTTCTGAGTTCTTCAATCATCTTGTACAAGATTTCCAACTTTGAAGGTGCCATCCTGTAGACTCTCTCCGATCCTGGTGCCGTCCCTGGAATCAAGTCGATGGTGAAAACTCTGCCTCACCGAAAAATGAAAACTCTCCCTCACCGGGAATACCAAAAATAATCCTGCCAATATGGCAGTATATTCTTGTGTATTGCTCCTTCAACCAATCCATTCCTAGGCCAAGGGACCGATTCGGCCCGCCGCAAAAGGGTCGTCGTCTAACCCAGCTATAGTCCATGATGGCTTGACATTGCCAGTGGCCTTCACACCCTTTCACTGCTTAACAAATGCACGTGACACGGGACGGTGCTTGCTATACTTCGATAGCCCAACAAAACTCTTTTCTGATGTGTTCGTGCAACGACTTGACAAACAAGGGCTACGTCAAGCCTTGCATCGAGGGAACGTGCTGTGCACGCGTTCGACTTGAACAATCAAGTTCTTTGGGTGCGTAGACTTAAGCAAGAAGCAGTGAAATACGACTAAAACTATAGGACAAGCGAATGTTAATATTAATTGTAGTTCCAATTACATTTTAAATAAAAAAGAATGCAATTTTAACTTTAACTAGTTTGAAGTAAATGTTAAATCAAAAACTATTTTAAATTTTAGTATTAATATTAGTTTCAATAATATTATAAATTTTAAATTAACAGAAATGTCACGGAATTAGAAACCTAGCTAGCTGATGTCACGTTGCTCGGGGCTCGGTTAGTGTTCGTCTAAACTCGGACGTGCGAACTAGTTATTAGTAATGATAACCAAAAATTAAATTTTAAGTTTAAAATCTAGTCGAGCTCGATCCTTCCTCTTTATCCCATCTCCCACACTCTCTCCTTCTCTCTCTCTCTCGGGTTCTCTCTCTCTCTCTCTCTCTCTCGGGTTCTCTCTCACAGGTTGTGTTCCTTACACAACAGATCCCGTAGCATTAAATGCTCTGCATGCGTTATCCTAAACAATTTAATAATAAACACTGATACCATATCATTAGAAGAGTAAAAGTTGTCTTGGAAGTTGTAAAAAATTACTTTGTATTGTCTTCTCAATACTTTTTTTGCATTGGAGATGACTTTTTAAACTTATTATCATTTGTGAATATAGCCGCCTATGCAAGATATTGTCTTCTGCCTCATGCCACATAGGATACACAACACATAACAAGACAATAGGGTTTCGTAGCATTAAATGCTGCTGCATGCGTTATCCTACAGAAGAGGGCCACGTGGAGAATGCTGTTGCATGCTTCCTCATGCGTTATTAGCTACACAATTTAATAATACATGTACCCAGAAGACGAGAAAGTTGTGTTGTTGGAAGTTGTTTCCTTAAAATTATGCTTCCTCCTAGAATCACTCAAGATTTTTCATGAGCCATCAAAAGAGGGCCACGTGGCGGAGTTACAAGGAAGACGAAAAGGTTGTGTTGTTGCCTTGCTGGAAGTTGTTTCTTCCTGAATAATGCTTTTTGTACTTCCAAATTGCACTTTCAAACTGTCCATCCTTACGTGGCAGCTGACGTGATATGTTGATCTGGCAGCTGACGTGGCATTTTTTTAAAATAAAACTTAAAATAAAAATTAACATTAAAGTTAATGTTAACATTAACATTAATATTAATATTAATATTATCGTTAACATTAACAATAATATTAATATTAATATTAATATTAATATTAACATTAATATTAACATAAATCAATATTAACATTAAATTAACATTGATATTAACGTTAAATTATTATGGAGAAAATTGGGTAGTTAACTTTTTGGATTAAAATTTGCCATGTCATCAGTCATGTCAGATGACACACACTATTGTAAAACAGGCCACATCAGATGGGAGAGCTATATATTAGAGGGACAATTTGGAGGTACGAATATAGCATTACTCTTTCTTCTTGTATTATTTCTTGTCCTTCGTTTCTTCTGCTGGTTTCTAACACACTCTATTTTCTTCAATGTCGACGTCACATGGAGAAAGTGATCGTCGTGTGGAAGATTTACGAGATGAAGAAAGCTTCCTTTCAAGAGGACTGTCAGATGATTTGGATGATGAGCAAAGTTTGGAAGATGTTAACTTAGGAGACAGTAAAGAACAAGATGAAGAAAACAATGGAAGAATGCATCATAACGACGACGACGACATCAACGCAAACAACGAAATATTATTTCGCATCACCCTTTCTAATGGATTTAAGAAATGCATTATATTTTTACATTTATTTCTCATGTTTATTTTGTTTTATTCTGTTCTTAGGGACGACGGTGAATCTCCATTGGATTTCGATGCAGCGAAGATGAAAAAAATATTGCAGTCTGCCAACATTGACAAAGATCCAAAAGAACTCTTAGAAGAAGATATTGTTGGCTTCCAGTTCAACTCTATTGAAGATGCAGAGACATTCTACCGGATATATTCAAAAGCATATGGTTTCAGTATTAGAAAGAACGAAGTTAAGAAAAACAAATCTGGGATGATGGTGGTCCGTAGTTGGTGTTGTTCGAATGCGGGATTCAGACACAAGAAATACAATGAAGCTCCTAACAGGTTTCGTGAGCCAAGAAGTGAAAGCAGAAGTGGTTGTGAAGCAATTTTTCGTATTGGGTACAACAACTCTACAAAGATGTGGGTCGCCAAAAAATTTCATGTACATCACAACCATAACCTGGCGAATGATTATGAAACAGTTTTTTTGAGATCCCATCGTAAGATATCACCCGCAGAGTTGGAAAAAATTAAGCTTTTGAAGCAATCAGGGTTGGGGACTGGACATATATGGAATGTAATGGTCCACAAGAAAGGTGGCTGGGATAATGTTGGATGGACGAGAAAGGATTTATACAACGCTCTAGCTCAAGATAGTAGAGCACAAGACGATGTTCATGCTACGACAACACTTACATTTCTGTAATCTAAGGAGAACAGTGAACCAGATTTCTTCTACGCGTACAAGGTAGACGAAGATTCCAGATTGACCCATCTCTTTTGGGCTGACGGTGCACGTCGATTCGATTACGAATTATTTGGAGATTCACTAGCATTCGATTCTACATATAAAATAAATAGAAGTCAAATGCCGTTGGTGGTTCTAGTGGGTACAAACAATCATGCGATGACTTGTGTGTTTGGATTTGCAATGATCCATAATGAGACCGCAGAGACATATTCTTGGGTTCTAGAAAAATTCCTAGAGTGTATGAATGGCAAATTACCAGTGACAGTTCTCACGGATGGTTGCAGATCCATGAATAAAGCAATTGAGGATTTAATGCCCAGCGTAGTTCATCGAACGTGCTCATGGCATATCCTAAACAATGCTGCCAAACATGTACACCGAGAGGGTTTTCACAATAAACTCAGTCTTCTGATTAAAAGGTACATCGCACACTTGCTACTTTATTTTGAAGTATGTTGTTGTTACAATATCACAACTTTAGTTACTGTCCATGTTTTCTAAATAGGTACTATTCAGTCGAAGAGTTTGAAAACCGTTGGCAGCAGATGCTAACAGATTATAATGTAGAGAACAATGAGTGGACCACTGCATTGTACAGAACGAGGGAGCGATGGGCGGACACATTCCTACGTGAAAATTATTTTGGCGGTTCTATTGCAACAAATAGATGTGAATCTATGAACGCATTTCTGAAAAGGTTTTTGAATGAGAAGCTGCCACTATGGAAGGCCCTTCAAAATTGTGACTACAGTTTGGCGGCCTTACGTTACAGCCAGATGAGTAAGCATGTCACTGATAAACTCTCAACACCAGTTGTGAATCAAACTAGCATGGCCGTAATAGAAGGTAAATTTGTCGCAATTTACACTAAAACGGTGTTTATAGATGTAAGGAAGGAAATCACACGTTCTGATGCATATACTGTTCTCCATCATCACATCATAAGTGAGGCAGAAGTTTGCACTGTCCAAAAGTATATGTCGCCAAACAGTGTCAACCGGAAGGTTAAATTTGATCCGGCCGACAACATCATAAATTGTGAATGCTTGTGGATGGAGACCAAGGGGATTCCTTGTAGGCATATTTTTTTAGCAATGAAGAGATTGCAAATTGGATATATTCCAAAGAACTTGGTAAAATCTCGTTGGCTCAAGGATTGCAGAGAGAGTTATCTCTCCGGACCTGGCGCAGACAGAAGATTCATCCACCCTGACACTATTGACAGCAGAAGGTATGGTGGTATTGCTGAACAAGTTAATCTGTTTACATACTATTGTAAAAAATCAAGAAAAATTCAAGAGAGGGGAACGGAGTTGATGTCGTCTGTTCTGATGGAGTTGAAAGAAATGGTAGACGATATTGGTAAAGAAGAACAAATGGTAGCTGATGCAGTTCATGGAGTGCATGAAGCTTTAAAAGAGCCAAATCCGGTAGCAACAAAAGGAAGGCCTTCTCAAGGGAAATCAAGCCAGCCTACAGAAAGTCAGCCTATCCCGAAGCCTAGAATTTGTAGAGTTTGTAAAAAATCGGGTCACGATTTTCGTAATTGTAAAGTACGAAAGCGAAATAGCGACAAAGAGCAAATGGAATAAAATGAAACGTCGTTGACTTAAGACAATGTCTTTCTTATGTGGCAAGATGTCATTCACACGAGACAATTAGATAAAAAAATGGAGAATATCAAATTCCAAGTTCAAAATAGAGAATATCAAAAATAGAGAAAATATGTTCTCCGTGCAGTTCAAAACGGAGAATATCATTGTCCGTTTGAAATGACACGGAGAATAGCATTCTCCGTTTCAAATTAAAACGGAGAATGAACATTCTAATGTATTTTTAACACTGGGAATCTTATTCTCCGTTTCAAATTAAACGACGAATGCCGTTCTCCGTTCCAAATTAAACGGCGAATAGAATCCTCAATCATTTTAATACTGGGAATGGCATTCTCCGTGCAGTTCAAAACGGAGAATATAATTCTCCGTTACAAATGAAACGGAGAATGTCATTCTCCGTTTCAAATTAAAACGGAGAATGAACATTCTAATGTGTTTTTAACACTGGGAATGCTATTCTCCGTGTAATTCAAAACGGAGAATTCTATTCTCCGTTTAATAAAACACGGAGAATGCTATTGTGGTGTCGTGGTTACAAAGTTTTGATACCCCCTATGTATGACATGTGGGCCCCTCCTGCTTTGTAAAACGTGTAAACATATATATATATACACATAAATTTTGAGATGGCCCACATGTCATACATAGGGGGTATCAAAACTTTGATACCCCCTACTGTATCAAAGTCTCTCATTTAAAAGTTAAGTAAAATTGAGGAAAAAACTTTGATACAGTAGGGGTATCAAAGTTGGCAGAATTCGAAGGGGCAGATTCATTGGTATTAATGGCATATAAATGACAGTAGTTGGGTTGGTGTTGTTCTAGTCTTACTTAGCTTTAATTGAGAAGGGGCAGATGCATTGGTATTGATAAAAAATAATTGAATTGAATTCGAAGTGGCTGCCACTTGGCGAAGAATGAACATTTTAATGTGTTTTACCACTGTGAATGTTATTCTCCGTTTCAATTTAGACGGAGAATCGTTCCGAAATAAACGGTCAATAGAAACCTCAAACGTTTTAAATATAAACAGGGAAGTTAGTCTCCGTTTATACAAATGGTGAATAGAATCCTCAAATGTTTTGACTATGTAAATGTAATTCAAAAATAATTTTATTATAAAAACAGAGCATATAAAAGATAATGTCTTTCCTATGTGGCGAATAGGAAAGACATTCTAATTTGTCAATATAAAAGACAATGTCATCGTTGACTTAAGACAATGTCTTTCCTATGTGGCAAGACATTCTAATGTGTTTTTAACTTTGGAATGTTATTCGCCGTTTCTAATTAAACAGAGAATTCCGTTCTCCGTTCCAAATTAAACGGAGAATAGAATATAATCCTCAATCGTTTTAATACTGGAAACGGCATTCTCCGTGCAGTTCAAAACGGAGAATATAATTCTCCGTTTCAAATGACATGGAGAATATATTTCTCCGTTTCAAATGACACGGAGAATATCATTCTCCGTTTCAAATTAAAACGGAGAATGAACATTCTAATGTGTTTTTAACATTGGGAATGTTATTCTCCGTTTAAAATTAAACGGAGAATTCCGTTCTCCGTTCCAAGTTAAACGGCGAACAGAATCCTCAATCGTTTTAATACTGGGAACGACATTCTCCGTGCAGT
This sequence comes from Iris pallida, assembly GCA_029216955.1. Taxonomy (NCBI): domain Eukaryota; kingdom Viridiplantae; phylum Streptophyta; class Magnoliopsida; order Asparagales; family Iridaceae; genus Iris; species Iris pallida. The sequence continues at coordinate 7,633,237 of JANAVB010029217.1, read as the reverse complement.
TCAAAACGGAGAATATAATTCTCCGTTTCAAATGACACGGAGAATATATTTCTCCGTTTCAAATGACACGGAGAATATCATTCTCCGTTTCAAATTAAAACGGAGAATGAACATTCTAATGTGTTTTTAACTTTGGAATGTTATTCGCCGTTTCAAATTAAACGAAGAATGCCGTTCTCCATTCCAAATTAAACGGCGAATAGAATATAATCCTCAATCGTATTAATACTGGGAACGACATTCTCCGTGCAGTTCAAAACGGAGAATATAATTCTCCGTTTCAAATGACACGGAGAATATATTTCTCCGTTTCAAATGACACAGAGAATATCATTCTCCGTTTCAAATTAAAACGGAGAATGCACATTCTAATGTGTTTTTAACATTGAGAATATTATTCTCCGTTTAAAATTAAACGGAGAATACCGTTCTCCGTTCCAAGTTAAACGGCGAACAGAATCCTCAATCGTTTCAAATGACACGGAGAATGCTATTGTGGTGTCGTGGTTGCAATGCTAGACTTGTATTTAAGAGGTCATTGGTTCAAATCTTGACTATAACAAAATTTTGTTTTATTTATACTTTTTTTGTAAGTTATGTATAGGGACCATTTAAAAGGGAAAAAACTTTGATACACTAGGGGGTATCAAAGTATCAAAGTTTTGATACCCCCTATGTATGACATGACATGTGGGCCCCTCCTGCTTTGTGAAACGTGTAAACATATATATATACACATAAATTTTGAGAGGGCCCACATGTCATACATAGGGGGTATCAAAACTTTGGATACCCCCTACTGTATCTTAGTTTCTCTAAAAAATTGAAACCCTCCACAAAGTTGGCAGAATTCAAAGGGGCAGATTCATTGGTATTAATGGCATATAAATGGCAGTAGTTGGGTTGGTGTTATTCTAGTCTTATTTAGCTTTAATTGACTCCGAGTTGTTCCTTGCCTATAAATGGCAGTAGTGTAGGGAGAGTTTATTCTCGTCTCACTTAGCTTTTCTTGTGGAGATGGACTCTACCGATCCCCCGCCTTGGCAAGACGCTTTCCTCTTGGTTGTCGATCTCCTCGTTCGAAGAAGCTTTGGTGGTGAAGTCCTTCAGAAGACTGAGATGTGCATGGGTTTGGATTTATTGCAAACCCATGCTCTGTCGAAGCGCCCGCACTTTGATTCGCTCGGACTATGTATGGTGTTACTTGAGGCAGGGCGTTCCATTGCTCGGTAGAATGCAATTCAGGGCGTGAATTCCTTTGCAAGGTCCTTTGCTCTCAAGGAATTCACTTCAAATTGCATTCTTCCGAGCAATGGAACGCCCTGCTTTCCGAGATCCAAACATCTACCACGTGGACACGAACTGAAAGACGACGGAGAACTGAATTCACTTCATGGAGTTCCATTGCTCTAACTATGCATGAAGTTCCTTTGTTCAGGGAGTTCCATTGCTCTGACGATGCACGATGAAGTGATTTGCCTCAAGGAATTCCTTTTGCCTCAAGGAGTTCCATTGCTCTGCGATGCCCGCATGCAGCTCAAATTTAACTTTTTTCTTGATAGTAGGATTTTATGTAGTAGTTTAGACTTTCATATTTAAATGAAAGTCAAACTTTTCGTGGTTTTCATAATGTAAATGTAACTCATAAATGATTTTATTATAAAAGACAGAGCAGAGCAGACATTATAAAACACAGAAGTTCTCTTGAAAGCAAATTCTTAGCCCATACCAACCTCATCATTGTAGTCTTCTTAGCCCATACCAACCTCGTCATATTCTCATTAAACTCATCTTCATTCTCCTTTTCAAATAAAACGGAGAATTCCATTCTCCGTTCCAAATAAAACGGAGAATATAATCCGAAGGGGCAGATTCATTAGGAATAAATGGCATAAAAATGGAAGAATTCATTGGTATTAATGGCATATAAATGACAGATTCATTGGTATTAATGACAATAAAAGTGACTGCGACTTGGCGCATGAGTTCGAGTTGTTCTTTGCCAATAAATGGCAGAAGTTGGGAGAGCTTATTATAAAAATCACTGCCACTTGGCGCATGAGTTCGAGTTGTTTCATATGTAAATAAAAGTCAAACTTTTTGTGTTTTTTTACAATGTAAATGTAATTCAAAAATAATTTTATTATAAAAGCAGAGCTTATAAAAGACAGAAGTTTCTTGCCCAATTATATAATTACATTATTTTTTTACAATATTATTTGTTGGTTCGTGTTACATATTGGCTTGAAAGCAACTTTTTAGCCCATAGCAACCTCATCATTGTAACGGCCTTATGAGTGTCATCGTCATTTCCTTCCGATATTTCGAAGGGAGTAGTCATCAACCTCTACATATAATACGCCGTGTACAAGAGGCAGCTGGGTGCCTGTTGTTGTGGGTAATTTAGAGAACAATTCAGCACTTTGCTCTCATACTCCATCTTCGCCGGGCATCTCTCCCTCATCATATCAACTTTTCTCCTAACGATAGGCTCTAAGGTCTTCTTCATTAATTCTGCATCCACCTTGTACTTTTCGTACGTGTTTTGCCTCAAGGAGTTGTAGTGTGTCCAGTCGTAGGAGATAAAGTTGAATGTGAGCAGAGTATAGCTAGTGCTTGATCGGTATATTAAAGAGTGGGATGAATAGCAACTCTATGTCGTCCTCCAAACTCATTACGAAGTCTTCTACATCTGTTTGGAAGTTTTCAAGGGCGCCGAATTTTGCGTCTGGTTCAGCGGCACGTTCAACGGTGTTCTGTTTCCCAAAAACAAAATACAATATCATGAGTAATTTTTTTCTGTCATTTTTCATCGGTGTACACATGAATATGGATTTTTCTATTTGGATTCTTACCAATGTGTGGGGCATCATAAATACAGACAACTTATGTGATTGGGGTGCCGGCTTTTGCTTCTGGATCAATGGCACGTCCTTTGAACTAGACGGGGAACACCTTCTTTTAATTTCTTGAATTTTTCTCAGCTTCCTTATTATTAGGTTCAGTATGCCAGCCTCCATGTCTTCATAGTTGAGTATGTCTTGCATGTCTATTGCCGACAGCTGGACTGAAACTCCTTTTTCACCATTTTTCGGCGAAAATAAGTATACAATATCACTGCACATAAATTTAGTTTAGATTAAATTAATAAAGATAGATTCTCATTACATAATTGTGAAAAAATTCTAGAAAAAACAAAAGAAAAAAAAAGGGTTCAGAATACATACTCTGGACACTTCTTTTTGGGAATTACGATGTCGATGTATTGCTTCTTCAGCTCTTCATCCGCATCTTTCCAAATTAAGAGTTCATCGCATTCCCTTAGTATGATACGGTTCTTCTTTAATTCAGCCATTTTGGCGTCTCCTACGAATTTCGGAGCGGCATTAATCTTCCGCTTTTTATTAGCCTCTCCAACTGTATTCTTTTTCAAGGGAGTAACATCTTCAACGGCTAATGGCGCTGATGGTTTTCTTCCTCTCTTTCCCCCGATCCTCCTCTTCTTTTGGCTTCTTTTGGAGCAGCAAGTTTGGCAGCTGCTTGAATCTCCTGACGCTGAAATGCTACAACCATGGCTTGGAGATCAACAATTTTCCCATCCTTTTCATTGGCTTCAATATTAAACGATTCAACTTTATTTTGAAGCTCCCTTTTCTCCTCAACGAGCCTTTCATTTGTTTCTCTAAGTTGCTCGGTTGTTCGCACTGAAATAAAACAAACAACAATGAAATGTATGATGTGAACCTAACACGGAGAATGACATTCTCCGTGTAATATAATACGGAGAATAGCATTCTCCGTTTGGAATTACACGAAGAATAACCTTCCCAGTAACGAAATGATAGAGAATAGCAATTATCCGTTCCAAATAACACGGAGAATACCATTCTCCGTGTTATAATACACGGAGAATATCCATTCTCCTGGAAGATTACAAATCAGAATTTTGAAATTTAAAAGATTTTACCTTGTGCATGTAGCTCTGATTTAAGAATAGAATTATGCTTTCTCAAATCCTCCAGTTCATGCACAGAGCCCTCCATCACAACGTTGACTGCACGTTGTTGCGCTTCTTCTGTCTGGAGCTCTTTCAGATTTTCTTTTGGTATGGTATTCTCAAGGTTGGCTGCACGTAACTGCGCTCCTTGTGCCTCCATCTCTTTTAACTTTTCTTTGAGTTCGTCATTCTGCACAAGAATATCAGAATGATGTCTTCTCAAATCCTCCAGTTCTTGCACAGAGCCCTCCATCACAACGTTGACTGCACGTTGCGCTTCTTCGGCCTCGAGCTCTTTCAGCTTTTCTTTGAGTATGGCAACCTCATCATTGGCTGCACGTAACTGCGCTCCTTGTGCCTCCATCTCTTTCAACTTTTCTTTGAGTTCTTCATTCTGTGCAAAAATATCAGAATGATGTCTTCTCAAATCCTCCAATTCCTTTGCTGAGTCGTCCATCACAGCGCCCATTTCATGACGCTGTGGTATCCGTTGTTCATCAAAATTATCCCCACCTGCTTCTTGGTGTTCTTCCTCTCCCTCTTTTTCAACTTCTTCTATAGGTGGCTCATCTTCTTTGTGCCCTTCTTCTTCACCAACAGGTATAACCAGATCTCGCAATATCATCTTCGATCTCAACTTGTTGTGATATTCGACCTTGAAGAAGTTTGAGATTTCGTACCCATTCTATGTAAAAAATCTTGGGTAATCAGGAATTGGGGCGACCTTCCTTTCCACAAATGTACTATGTTCTGCAAACCAATAGAGGAAGTATATTGTGCAACCTTCCAATTTGTGGAAAGCCATTGAGTAATCCTCCTGTTCAGTTTTGCTTCTACTCCTTTTTATGCTATCCATTACATATGCCAGAATTAACCTTGGCCAGCATATACTGTTGATGACGTCCACACTGTTTACCAAGGCCAAGAATCTGTACGGCAAATTTGAACCGCCAGACTTTGTGAAGAATACTGTTTGGCACAAGTGGAAGATTATTAGCTTGGCCAAATCATCTGGATTAACAACGTTATCTCCGTCACGAAGCCGTTGTAACAATTCAAAGAACTTGTCTCTCACTTCCTTATTCGTGACTTCTGCGTGTTTGCCCTTAGAATTAGCCAGCAATCTTGTGAAGTGATCTCTACACAGGCTCAATGATGCTGGTGGTGTGGGCTGCTGTTGTTTTTCCATTATCAATCTTCTGTAAAAAACATCATCGCTTTCTTCATTCAGCGGTAGACCGAATCTGACTGCCATATCGTCGACGCTTGGCTTGATTTTAACAGTGGTGCTCAATTCAAAGCACCCGACGCCATCTTCTTCTTCTGTGTAACTTGCAATTAAATTCTCAAGCCCTTTCGTTACCTTGGCCAATTCGGAGACGTTGACTCTGTTTTGGTAGAAAATCTCGACAAAATTCCAGAAACCGGTATTCTTCAAGGAACCAATAACTGGCTCAGGTAAACGGCCAACATCTTTATTGACCTCCTCCATAAGATTTAGCATTGGCTTGAAGGTAGAATGGAAAAGTCTTGAATCCTTATTCCTGACAGATTTTTTTTCTACAAAACAAAATAAACAAAAAATTAGGTCGGAGAATGGCCATTCTTATGGATTTGAACACTGGAAATGACATTCTCCGTGTAAACTAACACGAAGAATGTCATTCGCCGTTTCAAATGACACGGAGAGTGTCATTCTCCGTTTAAAATAAAACGAAGAATAAACATTCTAATATATTTTAAAATTAGGAATGTTATTCTCCGTTACAAGTTAGACGAAGAATTCCATTCTCCGTTCCAAATTAAACGGCGAATAGAATTTAACATTCAAATGCGTTTTATGACGGAGAACGTCATTTTTCTTGTAATATATACAGAATTTGCGAACATAAAATCAAAGTTATACCTTCTGTTTGCACTTCTTCTTGCACTTCTTCTCGTTTAGCAACTTTTTCATTTTTCTTTTGTGCAACTTTCTTAGAATAGGGTTTCAGCTGTTCTCCGTCTATCGCTTTTGGATTTTCTGTAACTGGTGCATCTTCTCTAATTGGTGATGCTGCCGGTGATGCCGCTGATGCCGACATGGTGTGAAGATTGCGAATGGGGAGGAAGGTTTGAAGATTTTGGATGAGAATGACCTAGGTTTGAGTACAGAAGAAGAGGAAGAATCGAAACAGTTTTTTTTTTTTCTTTTTTTGTAATAAAAGGGTTCGGGGGTGTTTTGAATTAATTAGAAGGGCAAAAATGTCTTTTGATGGAAGGGCAAAAGACTCCTTTCTGCTTAATTATATTAATCTGAAGGGCAAAAATGATTCTGCTTAATCAAAAAGAATCGAAGCCGTTTGGCAAAAATGTCATTACAACTCAACAAAATAAATGAACATAATACATTAGGGGTTTCCATACATTAGATATAAAAGAAGAAGAAAAAAAATCATCGTCTTCCATATTCAATCATTTTAGGTCGGACTTCTTTTAGCTCTTTATTGTGCTCTGAAGTTGTAATCCATTCAGCAGCTTTGCGTCTTTCCATTCCCGCAACAAACTGCATATAACAAATATAACATCAAAAATATTGCTCTAAAAAGTGTAAGTTTTTGACGACATATTTTCAGACTTACATTGCGAGAATGGTAGTCTAGACTACATCGGTCTTTCATGAATGCAATTTCATGAACCTAGCATCTCTCAACTTCAAAATCTCTTCTTCGAGAAAGAGATCCAAATTTGAAAGCTACAATTACCAAAATACAATATGTATTAGTATACCGCGTATCTTGTACCCAATTCATAAAAATTGATGAATATGAGCTTACTATTTCTTTTATGACTGTTTTGTTTTAAATCGGATCATCTTTAGATGCAAGTGAGTCCCAAATTTCGACAGTCCTTTTTTTAACCAGAACTCTTGCAAGAGTATAGTGTCCGTCCAAATGAATGGGTATGTATATCTGAATCAGGATTAATTAGGTAAAACAAATTAGTAAATTTTCAGAAAATTAGAATTAATATTTAAACAGAAATACATTAATACCTCGTTACAAGTGCTTAAAGATCCCATGTAATCCTGAAAATATTTGTACTTCTTCTATATTTGATGAAGCTTTTTGTCGGATGGAGGTAACGTTTCTTTCTACATACACATCAACTAATACATTACGAAGGACAAACAAACGAGAAAATTGTTAATACATATGCATTGAGAATAAAATGCTCACTCACCGATATCTTTATTGGTAAAAACCATACATTAGCTTTATTGGAGGTTCTTTTCCGTTCCTCCGCGGTGAGAAGAGCAGAGACAATGCCTACAATCTGAATAAATTATTAAAAATATAAGCGATGGAATCGAAGTAAACATAGATGGCATCTAAGAAGAAATATACTCTCTATACATACCCCATTGCTAATTTTCGTTAAAGGGGCTAAGGTCTTCATCTCAACCGAGACACAAAGATTTTGTTGCAAGATGATATTATTTCTCTAAGAAAAAAAACGAATAAATTAGGAGAAAAAACTGTTGGAATTAAATCAAAACTCATATTACTTACTCGTTAGGTCTATCATCGGCAAAAATATAGTCGTAATAACTCGAAGAACCACTAGTAAAATTGCTAGGCTTCGAGGTTGAACCCCTTGTTAAATTTTTCGATGGTGTGACCGGATGTAAATTTCTACGCATTCTTTTAGAAGAACTGCTAAAGTCAGTTTCTTCTATAGGGGACAATGCGAGCATTCGGTCCAATGCTTTACTACGAGACTGTAGCTCCACGTCCTCCTCATCGGAAGAAGATTCAATGGAAAGCACCTTCACATTATTAAATGCTCCACATGAAGATGCCTTCTTCAAAGCTGAAGATTCTTCAATCTTCTCAAAACGTCGAGATAAATTCATTTGTTCAATTTCTAATGAACAAAGCTTAGAATTGATCTTTACAACACCACCTGAAATCGTCGACAGATGTTCTTCAATCTTGCGTAACATACGCGGAATGAAGGTTTCATTTGGAGCTGGCAACCAATCTTCTACGTCTTCTACATTTCCCACCACACGAGTAGACATCTTGAGAACAAAAAAACTATTGTATTTCAGAAAACTATTCTATGTATTTCAAAATGAATAATAGTACTATGAAACAAGAAAACTATTGTATATACAGCAAGAGAGAAGTACAAAAAGTGAGGAAGATGGAAAGACAAATAAATTTCGAGACTAGCAAATAATCTACTAGCCGTTTGATTGAGGAGGGCTCGAGGAAGAATCTACTAGCCGTTTGAAAAATACAAAAGGTTATCATGATCAACTTCAATTAAGGAACTCTATAAGAGGTTTAATTCCGCATGATTGAAGAACTCGACGAAGTCCGCCGCGAACCAGAACTTCTTCTTCTTTACTTCTTCATCTCCGTTTCTCCTTCCACCACCACCACCATGGCTTGTAGCTTTATAACAAAAATATTAAATTGTTAGATGAAACAAAAAAACTAATTACGGAAAGATTACTAAATCAAAATCAAACAGAACACAAATTCATAGAAAACATGAGATTAAAGATGAAAGTGTCACAGAAGCAACACCACAATTTTACAACAACTAAGTAGACTCTGCTAAGCAATAACTAAAATTAGGGATTGTGTCCTCCTTGGATTTAATTTACACAAAGAAGAGATTTGAGAGAACGAGCTTTTGTCGGCTTCCTAAATGTACCATTCTCCGTCCTAAATGTACCATTCTCCGTCCATTCGCCGTATTAAAAGCAAAGAGAATAGCCATTCTCCCTGTTAAAGGCAAAGAGAATGGCCATTTTCCGTCCATTCGTCGTATTCACCGTCCATTCGCCGTATTAAAAGCAAAGAGAATGGCCATTCGCCGTATTCTCCGTCCATTCTTCGTCCTAAATGTACCATTCTCTGTCCTAAATATAACATTCTCCGTCCATTCGCCGTATTAAAAGCAAAGAGAATGGCCATTCTCCGTGTTAAAAGCAAAGAGAATGGCCATTCTCCGTCCATTCGCCGTATTCACCGTCCATTCGCCGTATTAAAATCAAAGAGAATGACCATTCGCCGTATTCTCCGTCCTAAATGTACCATTCTTCGTCCATTAGCCGTATTAAAAGCAAAGAGAATGGCCATTCTCCGTGTTAAAAGCAAAGAGAATGGCCATTCTCCGTCCAAAAAAAATATTCTCTTCGAAAATATTATCATTAGAAAAGTAAAAAAATAATCCGCCCGACCTCAGAAGCAGGTTTCCTCAGTTCACCACCACCACCATGACATGTTGCTTTATTAACAAAATATTAAATTTTTAGATGAAAAATAAAATTTCTGACAATGGCATGGGCAGTAAAATTAGAGCGGCGTCGCTGATACTTCTCCTTGTTCGAGGAGGTCTCGACGACGTCCGATGCGAAGCGGACCGATTATTCTCGGCGCATCTGGTACTCCGAGTTGTTCTAGGAGGGCTCGACGACGTTCGACGCGATCCGAACCGATTCTTATTTCCTTCTTCATCTCCGTTTCTCTTTCCACCACCACCACCACCACTACCATGACCTGTAACAAAAAAAAAAAATTAAGGTTCAGATTAAATTGGATGGACTTTTGAGAGAGTAAATATGAGTTAATTTAGGGTGTTCATTGAAAAAATTAAAGTGAAGAATGACCTGCTAAAGCAAGTTACCAACAGGTCAAAAGTCTAAATCAGCATTAAATGATGTATCCTGCATTATTTAATCTAAATTTAATCTGGACCGTTAGATGAACATCCAACGGTCCATATTTTGGATGTATCGATACATCCCAAAAGGGTGGATGTATTGTAGAATTTTCCTATATATATATATATATATATATATATATAGTGTGGTAAGTACTTAAAAAATAGGAGAGGAACTAATTTTGCGTGTAATACTTTCTTACTTAAAAATAAAATTAGGTATAAGAAAATGTCATTTACTCATTTATGATGAAAGATGGGATCCTCATAAGGTTAAGAATTATTTGTATTTAACCCCCCCCCCTCTTCCCTCTCCCAATTGTTAATCATATCTCTACTTTTCCCCCAAATTTATTTTAATTAGTATTACCCCCCCAATCTTCGGAAAACGTGCAAAGAAATCCTCCTTAAATTTGCGTTTTTGCATTTGAAGATCCCTTGTTTAAAAAAAAATTCACATTTTTATTTTTGTTCAGTTTGTACCCCTGTCGTTAACAGCCGTTAAAATACGTCTAAAAATACGATTTTACCCCTCCACCCACGCTCTTCCCCCTCTCTCTCCAGTGGCGGGGGCTTGTCAAGCGGGGCTGACCAGAGGAGAGAGGAGGGTAGCCGGCCAGCAGAGGGAGGAGGGGGGGGGGGGGGGTCGAGCTAGGTGTGAGCATTCGGTTAATTCGGTTCAAATCGAACCGAAAACTGAATTGAACCGAAAATTGAATAAGCAAAACCGAAACCGAAACGAATTGGCCCATAACCGAATCAAACTGAACCGAAATAAATCGGTTCGATTTTCGGTTTATTCAATTTTTTGGTTTATTTGCACTTTTTTGTTAATATATATAGTACTTAAATATACCTAAATTTATTTAGTGTGTATATTATATATATATAAACTAAATTTTCTTATTCGGTTTTTGGTTTTGGAACGAAACCGAAACCCGAAACCGAATAAGAAAATTTAGTATTTTCAAAACCGAAATCGAACCGAATCTTTTTTAAACCGAATCGAATCTCGGTTTGGTTCGGTTCGATTTTTCCTTATTCGGTCCCCCTAGACCCCTCCTCCTCCCTTCGCTGGCCAGCCCCCTCGACCCGTCCCCACTTCCCTCCACTGGCCAGCCCCCCCTCCCCCCCGGCAATCCCCCTCCTCCCTCCGCTGGCGGACCATGCTCGACCTAGGGGTGAGCATTATTCGGTTTTGGATCGAAAATCGAACCGAACCGAACCGAATAAGAGATTCGGTTCGATTTAAAAAAAAATCAGTTCGGTTTTGGTTTTGAAAATACTAAATTTTTTTATTCGATTTCGGTTTCGGTCCAAAACCGAAAACCGAATATATATATATATATATATATATATATATATATATATATATATATATATATATATATATATATATATATAGGTATAAAAAAAAGGTATATACTAAATAAATATATATATGTATATACTACAGATATATACTAAATAAATTTAGATATATTTAAGTACTATATATATTAACAAAAATGTGCAAATAAACCAAAAAAATGAATAAACCGAATAAATCGAACCGATTTAATTCGGTTCGGTTTGATTCGGTTATGGACCAATTCTATTCGGTTTCAGTTTTGCTTATTTGATTTTTGGTTTAATTCGGTTTTCGGTTCGGTTTGAACCAAATTAACCGAATGCTCACCCCTAGCTCGATCCGTCCCCTCCTCCCTCCGTTGGCCGGCCACCCTACCCTCTCCTCTGGTCGGCCCCACTTGACAAGCCCCCACCACCGGAGAGAGAGAGGGGGAGAGAGTGGGGGGAGGGGTAAAATCATATTTTTAGACGTATTTTAACGGCTTTTAACGGCAGGGGTGCAAATTGAACAAAAATTAAAATGTGAAATTTTTTTTTTAAACAAAAGGTCTTCAAATGCAAAAACAAAAATCTAAAGAGGGTTTGTTTGCACTTTACCATAGGATTGGAGGGTTACACTAATTAAAATAAAATTGGGGGGGGGGGGGGGGGAATTAGAAATATGATTAGCAATTGGGAGGATAAATACAAATAACTCTAAGGTTAATATATTAACCGCTTGAATGAGATCAAATCCATCCTGATTTTATTTATGAATGTTGTAAATCAAATCCAATTTAATCTATTAGTTAAAATTATTCCAAAAGAATATTAATCAAATGAAGCTTGAATTTTGTTTGAAATCTAAATTATTACATATATTAGATTAGAACATAAATTAGATATTTATGAGATAGTAGCACTCTATTTTGATCTCTCCTAGGCAAGAATTTTTAGT
>JANAVB010029217.1:7611235-7616235 GCA_029216955.1 Iris pallida | reverse complement strand
AATTCTTTCCACTCACAAAGTGTAGTTACATGTGCTTCTGGCTGCACATTAAAGGTCCTGTGCCAACCTGGTTTCAGTGTATAATTTTGGACGTCTACAAGTTTACCCTCAAGAGACTGGCCTGATATCTCTTTCATACACTATAGGTAAGTTCTTTATTAAAGAGACATGGCATGAAGCCTTGCGCTTCCTTGCGGTGCTACGCCGCTATGACATGGCCTAAAGCCGAGGCATTACCCCTATTTGGGAACCTCATCGTAGTGTCATACTACTGCAGCATGAGGTCACAGCCTCTTTGTAGTGCCATTCTACCCAGCATGAAGCCTAAGGCTTCCTTGCGGTGTTACGCCGCAACGACATGGCTTGCAAGGCCGAAGCTTTACCCCTATCCGGGTACCTCATCGTGGTGTCGTGCCACTGTAACATGGTGTCATCTTCCCCTTTGTAGTGCTGTCTACAACTCTTTAATTTCATTATACAGCATTAGGCTACCTGCCTATTTGCGGTGCTACGCCGTTATGACTTGACTTGCAAAGCCGAGGCATTACCCCTACCTGGGAACCTCATGGTGGAGTCATCCCACTGTATCATGGAGTTTTACTCCTTGTAGTGCTGCACTACCGTGCTTCCTGTAAAGCACACCAGGTATTCACTCTGCCTGAGAACTTATTAAGGCATTTAAGCCAACCTCAACACATGATCCGTTTTCCGCAGAAAACACATAGTAGACAACAGTGGTTATGGGTTCGTAACCCTTCCATGTTCCAAGAACAAGTACCCACTGTTACCTGATAGTTTTTCAGTCAGTGGTCCTCCCTTGAACCAAAAGTTAGATGTCTAGTAGATTTCTCTTTGAACTAATAACCTAAAACTTTATGGTATGATTACAAAAACATACTATCAGAATGCCTTCAAGCCCATCTTCCCTGCTGTGTCTTCAACCAGTTGACGCTTGAGGCCCTTCGTGAACGGATCCGCCAGGTTCTCCTGACTCCGAACATCGATTACTGCAATGACACCTCTCTTGATGAGATTGTTCACTGCCCTGTGCTTTAACCGCACAGTTCTCTTCTTTCCGTTGAAGAGATCATTTGATGCTACCGCTGTAGTCACCTGGTTGTCGCAGTATATCGAAATTGTCGGTATCTGCGCTCCAACCACTGGAAGATCATACATGAGCTCCCGATGCCATTCTGCTTCATCTGCTTGCAGTATCAAGTGCAAAGAACTCAGATTCCATAGAAGACCGCGAGAGCATAGTCTGCTTCTTTGACTTCACGATATAGCAGCTCCACCCATTGTGAAAATGAATCCACCAGTGGACCTCTCGCTCTCCAACTCTGGGCACCAGCTGGCATCACTGAATCCTTCTACTACTGGCGGCTCTCCGCTGAAGTGCAGTGCATATGTCTGAGTCTTCTTGAGATATCTCATAACACGCTTCACAACTTTTCAGTGTTCAGCGTCTGGATTGCTTGTGAATCGACTCAGCATTCCCACAGCGAAAGCTATGTCAGGCCTAGTTGTAGTAGTGGCGTACATCAAACTCTCGATGATGCTAGCGTACTCCAATTGCCTGACGCTTTCCTTTGAGTTTGGCTCCAGCTTCTGATCACTTCGGTACGGTGTATCAATAATAGGAAGATCATGATACCCGTATCGAGTGAGCATCTTCTCAATATAATGAGATTGTGACAGTGCCAATCCAGTGTCTGTCCGGATGATCTTGAGTCTCAAGATAACGTCAGCATCCTCCAAGTCCTTCATACTGAACTTTGTCGAGAGGAAACTTCTTTGTCTCAGTGACACAGCTTATATCCGTACCTAGGATTAGCATGTCGTCCACGTACAGACAAACGATGACTCCTCTTCCGTCAGCAAATTTAGTATAGACACACTTGTCTGTTTCGCTGACCCTGTAGCCGTTTGACCTTAGAACTTTGTCAAACTTCTCATGCCACATTTTGGGAGCTTGCTTTAAGCCGTATAGAGATTTACCAACTTGCAGACTTTGTCTTCTAGGCCTCTGACGACAAATCCTTCTGGCTGTTGCATATAAATCTCCTCGGTCAGCTCGCCATTCAGGAATGCTGTTTTTACATCCATCTGGTGTATCACCAGTTTGTGTATTGCCGCAAGGGCAATTAACAATCTGATGGTAGTCATTCGTGCTACTGGAGCATATGTGTCAAAGTAGTCGATCCCCTGCTTTTGAGAAAACCCCTTGGCCACTAGCCTGGACTTTGAATTTGTCAATGGTTCTATCAGCTTTCATCTTCTTCTTGAAGATCCACTTGCATCCGATGGATTTTGCTCCTTTGGGTAAATCAACTAACATCCATGTGTTATTGGAGGTAATTGAGTCAATTTTATTGTCTATTGCCTCCTTCCAGAAGACAGCATCTCTGGTCTTCATCGCCTCATCATAGGTAAGCAGATCTGCTTCCACATGATAGGTGACGAAGTCATCTCCGAAGCTCTTCGGCCTCCTTGCTCGCTTCGTCGACGGCTCAGCGAGTTCTGGTTCAATTGTTGTTTCTCCACCAACAACTTCATCTTGGACTACTGGCTCATATGAGATCTCAGTCTCATTTGTACCTACATCATTCTCCGAAATATCTGGAAGAATAATGTTTTTATGTCTTACAAACTTGTCTTCAAAATATTCAGCATCGCGAGATTCGATGATATAATTTGACTCAATATCAAAAATCTCCGAGCATCACTCTTATCGGCATAACCCAAGAAGATTGCATTCGTAGTCTTTGTCCCCAGCTTCTGAATCTTCAGATCTGGGAGCTTCACATAAGCCAGACACCCCCACACTCGAATGACATTCAAGTTAGGTCTGACTTTGAACCAGAGTTCATGAGGAGTTATGTCAGAAGTTGCATAAGGCACTCTATTCAGAATAAAAGTGGCCGTTAATGCAGCTTCTCTCCAGTAGCATTTTGGAAGACCTGCAGTTAGCAGCATTGAGTTCATCATTTCTGTCAACGTTCGGTTCTTCCTCTCTGCTACTCCGTTAGATTGAGGAGAATACGGAGCAGTAGTCTCGCAGATGATTCCATGTTCTTTGCAGAACGATGTAAATTTATGAGACCGATATTCTTCGCCTCGATCGCTTCTCAATCTCTTGAGTTATTGTCCAGTTTGCCGTTCAGCTTCGGCCCTGAACTCCTTGAACTTCTCGAACGCTTCGTCTTTGGACTTGAGCAAGTAGACGAACGCGTACTTAGAGAAGTCATCGATGAAGGTTATGAAATACTTTATCCCGGCTTTTGTAGAGAATTGTTTGAAGTCACAGATATCAGAGTGTACCAACTCCAGAAGATCTGTGCTTCGATTGACCCGATGAAAGGGTTTTCTAGTGATCTTTGTCTGAGCACATACTTCACACTTCTCTACCTTACCCCCACATTTGGAGATAAGTCCTAAACTAAACATTTTGTTTATTTTTTTACAATGAACATGTCCTAGCCTATTATGCCACAACTCAAGAGAATAATCAGAAAGAGTGATTGCATTGATTTCATTAGACTAGTTTACAAGCTGAATTTTAAACATCCCTTCGGTTTGATAAGCCTTCCCGAAGTATGTTCCCTTCTTGGACATCACCATCTGACCAGCATTAATGTCCATCCTCAAGCTTGCGTTGCTAAGCAGACTCCCAGAGATCTGGTTCTTGGCAATCACCGAAACATGCTTTACTCCTTCGAGCGTCAGAGTGTTCCCGGAAGTGAGTTTCAGCTCCACAGTCCCGATCCCCAGAACTTCAGCTTGGACCTGGTTCGCCATGACAACCTTCTCAGAAGTTGGCTGGTACATGATGAACCATTCCCTTCCAGAACAGACATGGCAAGTCGCACAGGTGTCTATCCACCAATCAGAGTCAGTCCCCACAGTTGTGACCTGAGCGATCATAGAAACGAGGTTAGAGACCAAAGAAACCTTATTAGGCTCACCTTTCTCTGATTGTTTGGACTTGGATCTGCATTCACTCTTGTAGTGGCCTTTCTGGCCACAATTGAAACAAGTCACGTGGGACTTGGACTTCTGTTGCTTGAATGAAGGACTCTTCACTTTCAGATTAGTGGAATCCTTCCTTTTGTGATGAGAAGCCACCTGCTTCCCCTTGGGCTCTCTCGTCTGTACCAGATTGGCCTTGGCCAACTGTTTGGACAGAGTGTCCATATTCTGTTGAGAACGTATCTCGTCCTCAACATGGATCTCTTGAAGGAGATCTTCCAAGCTGATATCCAGCTTCTTTCGATGCATTCTTGCATAAAAAGTGCTCAATCCTGCAGGAAGTTTAGAGACAATCCCTCCAACGACAAACTTATCGACGAGGGGCATTATCTCGTCTTCTAGCTTCTGGCACAGCTTCAAGAATTCTTTTACCTGAGGTAGCATTGCATTCTCGTCTTCGAAGAGCCACTTATGGTACTTCTCGACGATGAAGATTTTCGATCTATTGTCGTCATCATCATACAGCTTTTCCAAGGACTCCCAGATATCCCTGGCAGAAGGATTCTTGGAGCATGACTCTGCCAGGAAGTCCTCCATTGCATTCAGAATCAATAGCCTACAAAGACTATTGTCCCTTCTCCATTTGGTCAATTTGACTTGTGCAGCAGCAATGGCATCTGCTGTACCACTTTATGGAGTCGTTGGTCTTCTGGAATCGTTGGTTCAGTCTCAATCAGCACATGATCGACGTCCACCAGTTGTAGATTGAGGGTGATTTTTCTCTTCCATATTTGAAAGTGTTCTCCGTCGAACTTTTCCAGTTTGTTATAGCTGGTATCGGGGAGAGAGGCACGATTGTTTTCCATTGCTCTGGTCTAGCTTTAAGAATGTTAGAACCGGGACACAATATTTTCAATGGAAAACCGAATGAAACAGTTGTAAGAACAACGTTCTAATGCAACACTTATAGGAAGGTGCACAACCAGATATCCTATATATAAGGATTCTGGAATACAAAAATCTAAGAAGAT